>RXOD01006379.1:0-10514 GCA_005223375.1 Amoebophrya sp. AT5.2
TGGGGCCACGGGCGGCGACCTCGCCGCGCTCGACAAGCAGGCCACGGATGCGCTCAAGGCCCTGAAGACAAAGATCGCAACAGAGGACCACGAGAACCTCACGAAGGTGAAGGCGGATGCGGGCTCCGCCAGTCTGCTGGCCCCGTGCCCGGACGCACAGGGATGTTTGGGTAAGGGCCTGGACTGTCCCGGGATGGGGATGACCGACAACATGCAGGGGCCGAACTTCTGGAGGAAGGGAACCTACTGGGGCCCAGGGGGCGGCGGGGTGGCGAACGCGTGGGACGTGGAGGTGTGCTGGCTGGCGGCGATGTGGTGGCACCGCCTGGCGTGGGACGGGGACACGGGCCACAAGAGCAACGGCCCTCTCGGTCCCGGTGCGAACATCTGGCGCGATCCGCAGGGGGGCCGAAGCTGGGAGTACATGACGGGGGAGGACCCGGTGCTCTCCGTGATGCAGTTGGAAGGGTACTCGCAGGGCCTGAAGGAAAACCACGGCATCGGGAGTTTCAAGCACTTCCTGCTGAACGAGTCGGAGAACAACCGCAAGGGCCTGAAGGTGTGGGCACCCATGTCTGCGGTGATGGACATCTACCTGAAGCCGTTCGTCGTGGGGCGGACGATCGGAAACGGGGGAATCATGTGCGCCTACAACTGGATCTGCTTGGATCCGGACTGTAAGCAGGTCCACTCGGCCTGTTATTCCCCGATGCTCAAATTTATGTACGAGGGGCCGAAGCGGATGTTCACAATCACAGACTGGGGTGCCACGGACACTGGCCAGAAGTACGAGCAACGGTCGGGAAAGGAACAGGTGGAGCAGGCGGGTGTCGTGACGGAGTTTGACTCTCAATTTATCTGGCCGGGTGGGAATGTGCCGGCCGGGGACGACGAGGACGGCACCTACCGACAGAGCTACTACGGGGTCTGCCGCTCGGGCGGCTATCTCGGAGTGGAGCACAAGCCCAACCCGCCACCGGCCGAGGAGATGCGCGCAGTGGCCGGGTGGACTGTCATGGAGAGCGTCGTGCTCCTGAAAAACGAGGGGAACGTGCTGCCGCTGGCCGAGGGCGCGACGATCGAGTTGTCGGGACATTGTGACACGGCGTCGGCCGAAATGCTGTCGCCCGCGATTGGCAGCCCTGGGCTGGGGGGCCAGGGCAGCGGGGTCGTGAAACACAGCCCGTTTCCGCCGACGGTGGAGCAAGCACTGAAGTCGCGAGGCTTTGTGATCGGCGCGGGGGGCATCAAGATGCACTGCCTGTGGATGGTGTCTGGAGAGGGGAGCGACCGGAATCCCGCGCAGCTCATCCTGAACGAGCCGGCTCCGCCCGCGGGCGTGGATTTGGTGTGGGTTTCGACCCCCGGGCACATCGTGATTCCCTGGCACAAGGACGCGAAGGCCATCGTCCTCACGGTGGGCCCGGGCTTCATGGGCCCGAACGGCGTCGCGGAGGTGCTCAAGGGCGAGTCGGTGAACCCAAGCGCGCACCTGGCGTTCACGATTCCGGAGAAAGCGGAGGACATCCAGGTGCCGAAAAGCACCGATGTTCTGAAGTACGACGCTCCCGGCGGGGACGGCCCGTTTGGGTACGAGGTGGGGTACCGGAAGCACCAGGCCCACGGGGTAAAGCCGGCGTTCCCCTTCGGGTGGGGGCTGGCGTACCAGGGCGACTTCGCGGACTTCGTCACGGTAAAGCCGGGGACCCACGACCTCGCCGTGCGGGCGTTGCAATTTTGCGTGACCAGCGCGCACAAGGCGGCCGGCAAGGCCCCGGATCCCTCGCCGGTCGTTCAGTTTTGGGCGGAAATTCCGGGGCGAAAGTACAAGCAACTACTCACCTTCTCGAAGTTCCGGCACGTGAAGGCGGGAGCGGAGGTTTGCAGGACGATTTTTTACGACCCGGTGGCGGAATGGGATTCGAAAACCAAATACGAGGGAAAGCTGTACACGCCGCGGAAGTTTGCCCTTTACTACGGACTGAATGGGGTGCACTGCAAGGCGATGAAGGCGTGGCCGGCGGAAAAAACCACCGGCGCGCAGGATACGCAGCCGTACGACCGCGTGGGCTACCTGGACCACGTGTGGAAGCGCTACGAGCTGAATAAAGCGCAGACGAAGGACGCCTCCGAGAAAGGCCGGCTGTTCCACGAGAAACGGCCCGACACCTTCTACGACGACATTTCGAAGAAAGCACAAGAAAAAGAATGGCCGGACGGAGGAGGCGAAGTCTAGGGGCGGAAAATCTACGAATAGTACAGCCCGAATAGTTCAGTTGGTCCGAGTATCAAGTAGCAGAATTTGTATTATTGTGAATTCAGTTTTTGATGGTGGTCGCAGCCGCTGCGGGTGCGGTGGATGAGGATGCCAGCCGTATTTCAAAACAAATAAATATAAATATTTTTTGACGGCTGCTGCATCAAGAAGTCTTACTCCTACTTAGTACTAGCGATTTTTTTTTTTGAGTAGAAGTACTACAACATCATGATCTCTTTCGACGCCTTCCCGGAGCTGCGCTGGTCGTGTGTCTGTGTACAATACGAGTTTGCATGAGCATGAGATCGTTTTAGGTTGTTTCTGCTTCACCTCCACAGTGAGTGGATCATCTGTGAAGCGGCATTGTTGCGGCGTTTTTTGCAATAAACGTACTTTTTAGATTTTTTCTGTAGCTAGTTGTATGTACTGCAGTAGTGTTTCCACATAGCTCTAGTGTTTCCGCATGAATGAATGAAAAAGAAAATGAATTTATTCGATTTCGAATACTCGAGTACTACGCCAGTGATAGAGGACGAAACGACAGGACTCCGGATCACATCTTGCAAGAAAAATCTGGAATTGAAAGACAAAGAAAGCAGTTTATAGCCGGCCCTGACCGCATCCGCAGGCCAGGCTAAGGCTAACCTACTTTAGATTTAAGTTACTTAATGTCCCGCTGGGGCTGGAAGTCCTTTACGCGTCGCTGGGAAGGGGAAGAATGCTGCTTCGTCTCGCTCCCATTTGTGCTGGTCTAGTGGCTCACTGAATTGTTCTTTTTCCATATCCCTACCCATTCCAAATATGTCGCCCGCTTTTATTCCTGCAGAGAGTTGCAGCTGCTTTAGTTTCTTGCTCTCGCGCGCCTTTGCTTGTACTAACTACTAGTTAGCGGTTTTAAAAATAAAAAAATATGCCAAGAAATTAAATTGGTGCATGCTTGAAAATAAATCCAAAATTCTTGCTTCATCCGAAGCCCAGGCGCTAGGTTCCGTCCTCCGCACAAGATCACACCTTAGTTCCCCTCGCCGCAGCTATGTTGATCATGTCGCGTGTGATTAACATTAGAAATTTAGCTTCATTACTTTAGGAGTTGGCCCCAATTGCTATGTGAAGTTAGGACTATCATCACGCGGGAGACGTAGACGACGCGCACTTTGAGCTGAACCTGAAGTATGTTAACAGTTGAAGCTGCATCTGCAAACGCGCCCGCGACGCCCCATGAAAAGGATGTCGATCTCTTGCCGCGCATCCAGCGCACTAGCCGGCGGTGGGTTCGGCGACGCGAGGTCGAGATCGTCAACCGTGCGGAACTATTTCAAGAAGACCAGGCAGTGGAGGACTGTATCGCAGCTCTTCCTCCATCTTCAAGAATAGCGAGGCGAGTCCCTCCTTTTGTGCTCTCACATTTCTTGCATCATCGGGATCTGATTAAGCGGCTTCACGCGGTCGTGCTCGCCACAAAGGAGCGGCTGGAGGGCAACTGCTTGTGCACGTTTGATTTCCGGAAGAAAGAGTTTTACCTCCAGGAGGGGCAGAAAAAACTGCTGCGACAAAACCTGTTTCGCCTTCTTACCTCACGAGCTGCCCAACCAGGTTTACCATACGCCGAGCTCCTGCCCGACCAATTTGGAAACCTTGTTATACGCAGCGTCCTCGAAGTCGGCTTCAACGCGGGGCACTCTTGCGCCCTCTTCTGCTACGCCTGGGACCTGGCATTACGAGGTCGGAGACATCAGAGTAGCAACAAGTTTGAGTATCTCTGTTTTATGACGGCCAACACTACTTCTGCGCAAGTACTTCAAAAATTTTAAGGTAGCACAATGAAACGGCTAGACACTACAGGAGGTGCGGAGCGGACGGCGGGCGACCTGGTTTGATTGGTTTGGTTTGTACCTGTTATTTGGTTTGCTATTTGGTAATACCTGTTTATTTTGGTTATTTACGGTGGGTAGCCTAAGGTGAGTCGCCGCGTGGATGCGTCCGCATCCGAGCGGCGACTCACCCTAGCTAGTTCAATATTTACGTCTTTTTGTTTGATTGGATTGATGTGCTTGTTTGGTTGATTGGTTTCATTTGGGAGTTGAGTCAAAGGATCATCAGGCATCGCCATCGTCATCGGCATCGGAATCATCACAAAAACCTCGCCATCACTTAATTTTTGAAGCAGTTGCGCAGAAGTAGTGCTGGCCGTCATATGTTTCGATCTCGGTGAGCACGAGTACGCGCAGAGGTGTTTCCAGCTGTTGCAGGAGGAGTACGCGGGTCTGATCGACATGGAGTTCGTGCCTGGGGACTCGCGGTCCACCGTGCGGAGCTACACTGGTTTTTCGGGAAAAAGCAGAAGAACCTTCGACCTGATTCACATCGACGGGAGCCACTCGTCAGAAACCGCGAAGCAAGACATTGTGAACTGCCGGTGCTTCGGCCGCCCATACGAGACCGTGGTAGTCGTCGACGACGCCCAGTTCCAAGGCGTGGAAGAGATTCTCGAGGAGCTGATTGCGGCAGAGGTGCTGGTAGAAATCGACTACGATGCATACGCCGGGGGAGGCGTCGTCGAAAAAACGAAAGTGCACCGGATGTTCCACTACAGGTGATGAACGCGCCGAGGCAGACCGGTAAAATGGATTTCAAAGGACGTGTCTCGAAAGCATGCAGACGAGATGAGTTTTTTCAGTGTTCTGCCTTGATGAAGTTCCATTGGTGTTGGCGGTCGTCAAGGGATCGTTGTGTCGGTGCATGTCGTGGCCGCGACGCTTCCGTGATCTATTCTTTCATTTTTAGCTCGTATGATAACTCCCGGCTTCTTTCACTCTCAGACTCAGTAAGTTGTGCGTACACATGCAAGAGCAAGTAGGTAGGCCTACGAAGGAGAAGATGAAGGACGAATACGAAACTACGACGCCTTCATCCGCATTTTGAATTTTAGGCGGAGCATATCTGCTGTTGTAGTGGGCATGGATCTCGCTTCACGCCCTTAGTACACGTTGTTTCCAACCTGCTCTGGTGAATCTCGTCGCAGTTGTTTTCCGTCTTGCGCGGCTATATGCGCATTGTCACTCTCATTGTCATTTCGAATAATTCGAACGCCGGTCGTGACGCTCGTCCTCGGTTCCTTATGCCCGTGCATTTCTTTGGTTGCGACGCTTCCGTGGGTAGTGCAGGTTTCCGCGATACGTACTTTTTCGTTCTTGTGGTTTTATGGTGATTTCGATTGCAACATCTCCAACAAACTACTTCACGCCGCTAAGCCCCCTCCTACTTAATCTCCTCAACAGCAGTTGTGATTGTGAACTCCCTCCCCTCTTCCCCACGAAATAGGCGAGCGAGTACTCGAAGACCCAGGATAGTATTCCAACACTTACTTCTAACGGCGGACGCGGAGCGTCAACGTCAAGGTCAAAGTCAATCCCAGCATACAGCTACCAAACGAGGCACGAGGCAAAATTTCCTCTTCGCGGCTGCGTCCGACTATGTCCGCGACCCGGCTGATGTTTCTGATGTGCTGCCCGACGAAAACTCTGGGCGTGCTGTTGCTGGGCCTGGGTCTTCTTAGTCATGAGGCGAGGGCCCAGACCACGACGCGGGAGACGGCCTCGGTGAGTCGCGTGCTGCAGCTGGGGCGGGAAAACTTCGACCAGATCGTGTTTTCCGAGTTCGAGGCGGTGTCCACGATGGTGTTCTTCCACACCAGCTGGTGCGCCGCGTGCAAGGCGCCGATGCAGATCTGGGAGCAGCTCGCGACGACGCTGCACGCCGACCCGGACAGCAGGTCGGTCCAGATTGCGGCGGTGGAATGCGACAGGAACGGGAGCCTGTGTCAGAACCTCGGCATCGGCGAGTACCCCCTGGTGAAAGTGTTTCACTACCGCGGCGACAACCGCAGCAAGCTGGTGTGGAGGGGCGACGACGCATCGGCCGCGCGGACCACGAAGGAGAAGGACCCCCAGTTCCAGGGGACGCCGTTCCGGTTCAAGGACGAGAAGAAGTTCTCCGGCGCCGAACTGCAGAAGCACGCACTGCTGCTGCGGAAGCCGTGCGGCTTCTTCACGCCGAGGCAGTGCGGAGCGAAGGAGAAGAAGGCGATCCAGGAGTACTTACGCTAAACTAACCCTGGAGGGGAAGGAGGCGAAAATGCGAGAGCTCGCGAAAGAAGAGATCGCCGGGTTGGAAAAACGGTACCGCGACCTGGTGCAGAAGACGTTGGAGGAGGAGAAGGTTGCCATCCCCGAGCGCCTGCGGGTGGAGGTGCAGGAAAACGACAAGTACACGCGCGTGATCGCGGCGAAGCGGGAGCAGCTGCGCAGACAAGCGGCGCTGGAGCAGAAAAAGGCCAATGAGGAACTGTTGAGAAAACAGCTGGGGACCACTGCGGACAGGAGCTCCTCTGCCGGAGCAGGGGATCCGGAGGAGGACAGCGAAGATGAAGACGAGGATGAGGAAGAAAACGGGCCGCAACCTGACGAAACTGAAAAGGACGAGGAGTTGCTGCAGCCCGTTGCACTGTCGGCGGAGGACGAGAAGCTGCTGAAGGAAGTGGAAAAGATCCAACGGGGCATCCAACGGCCGTGGAAGCAGATGCAGAAGGAGCTGCGCAAGGTGGCGAAGCGGAAGGAGCTCGCGGTGAAGAAGAAGCAGCTGCTGAAGGAGGGACTGGTTCGGGACGCCAAGGCGAGGCGGCTGCACGTGCGGCTGGAGGCCGGAGCGGATGGAAAGGACACGGACTCGGCGGCGTGGGTGGTGGTCGATTTGGCGAAGGAGGCGCTGGCGAAAAAAGCGAAGCAACTGGAGCAGGAGTTGGAAGACATGGACAAAGAAGACGAGGACGTTGTCCCGGCGGGCATCGACACTGGCACTGGGGTGGGGATGGATGCAGAGAAACCGGAGCAGCACGGCGGCGCACCGCCGTCAAGGGTGGGGAAACGCGGCGCACCGCTGTCGGAAGGGCTGCCCCAAAAGGGCGCGAAGAGCAACGGGATGAGAGCGGAAAAGCCCGCCAAGCCGCAAGCGCATCGAAAGAACGCGAAGCCCAAAGCGGAAAAGCCTGCGAAGCCGCCAGGGGATCAAAAGGAAGCGAGCAAGGCGGATCAACCCGCTCCGCAGGGTGGACAAGGCCCGAGCCAGAAGAAAACGGGCACGACGGGGGAGGACGCCCAGAACACGAACAAGAAGGCATTGAAAGCGGGAGAGAAGAAGAAGCAGCCCGCCGTGGAAATTCCCCCCGGAGAAGGCATTACCGCGTTGCACTGGGGCGCGCTTGGCGCGGGCGGCGGAACTGAACAGGAGCAAGTACCGGAACCACCGAGAACCGAATCATCGCAGCACCATCACCATGTACCAAGCACGGACGAAACCAAAAGTGACGAGCTGGCGAAAGTTGCCATGGAACAGATGAAGGCGAAAGTGATGGAAGAAAACGAAAAGGAAGAGAAGAGTAAGCCGCCCCTTTTCAGAGCGGGGGACGATGAGGGAGAGGAGGTGGAAATGGGAGATGATGAAACCAGGCGCGAAGGCTCGCCAGGAAAAGGCTTACCGGAGGGGTTTGCGAAGTCGAGCCGGAAGGTGAAGGAAGCGGAGAAGAAGGCTGCGAAGCAGAAGCCGAAGCACGAGCTCTAGGGCAGCAAAGAAAAAGTTCCGGGAACAGCGAAGATGGTGGACGAGTGTAGACGTCAATAAGAAGGAAGCAGTAATTCATTTTGGACGATGTGTACACGGTAAGTACATTCCGTTATGCTAGACGAGGTGTACGCGAAAAAAAGAAATGAGCAAAAAAAGGTGACGTAATTTGTTGAATTTGTCCTTATATACGAAGGCGCAGGAGCTCTTGTCCTGTGAGAAGCTTGCGGGTGCCTCTCTCAGGTTGGCTACGAACTTCTTACAGGCAACAGTGTTTGGCATTGGCTACAACCGGCAGCAGGTGCAGGTATACGCATAAAAATGAATTTGCTTCTCTCAGCACAAATTTAATAGCGAGCACATATGTACATAATCGTTATCGTATTCGTAATCGTAACTGTGACAAGCGAGAACCCCTCCCCCTGCAGCGGTCTTCATTTTTTCTTGTTTATTTACGTTGACTTGAGTGGGAGTGCCGATGCTCCTACAGGCCCCTTGTGCTGAACCCAAGAATTCTTCACTCCGTTGTTCCCCTCATCTTTGTGTTTAAGATAGGACCTGTACTAGATTCGAGTTAGGACAGTCCACCGGCGCCACCTGCATTAATTTGTTTGTACTTATCTTGTTTCCCTGCTGTAGTGCCTGTAGCTGTACCCTCCTAGCTTTATGGTTTATGTGCGATTTGTTTCTTCCCCTCGGCTCTCCGCGAGGAGCAGTGCACCTTTTGTGGACGATAATGTGCTCTACTCGGTTCCCCCCGAATACGATTTACTGGATTTCTGGATGAGTTGCTACCTTCACAAGTTCAAAGCAATATCAACGTGCTCTTTATTTTGGATCCCCCTTCTAGAAGGTTACGACGATGCAGGATCACACCAGTCCCCACTCGGTTTGTGAATTAGTTGCTACCTCTACAAGCCCGAAGCAATAACAATCTACGTTGCATTTCATTCGAAGCCTTCCGCAAGAAAACTAATATTGGCCGAGGCCAACCGCAACCGGAACCGCAACCACGACGGCTGCCGTTTTCGCTTCCGTTAAGTTGCGAAGCATTATTCCGGATGCGTTGAGCGTGTTCCTTCGTGTGAAACAAGCGTCCGAGGCTCGGCGCCGAGCTCATCAAGCTCCCTTGCTGATGCTCTTCGTCTTCCAGCAGAGTTTTAGCACACCATAGAATTTGACTTTGTCGTCAACATTTTTCTGATCGCCACACCCGCACCCCAAAGCCGCAGTGTGTCTAGCGAGCTTGTAGTTTGCTCGGTGCGCCTACTTGTCCTCGCACGGAGTATCAGCTCATCAAGATGGTCTCCGTCGTTGGTCCCCCGCGACTCTTACGGGACTTGAGCAGGGCATCAAGAACGACTGCCGTCCTATCGTTTCCGTGGCTCTCCGCACCACGGCCGCAGCACCACCAACATGAGCCGCTGCATCTGCCGAAAAGAAGATTCTTCCACGTTGGTCACCACCACCACCACCAGCATGATCAGCGCTGCCATGACCACGAGGGTCACGCTGCCCACGCCCAAACAACGAGCGGCGGACCACGGGAAAAAAGCCGTCCTGCGTGGCAGAACGCACTGCCCGGCGACACCGTCGCGCAGAATTTGCCGGACCTAAAGCGATTTCACGTGGCGTTTGTGCTGGATGGGAGTAGTGATGTCGCCGCTTTCGTAGCGGCGGAGTTTCTCGCTTCCACAGGGAGAATCGGCGTGACTGTGTTTGCAGCCGAGGGCGCGCCCCACACTGTGCACCTTAGTGGCGGAGGACTTGGTCTCGGCGCCGCAGAAGCAGGAGCGGGGCATTCGCTCAACGAAGAAAATCGGACCGCAGAAGCGTCGTCTCTTGCGGCTGTTGGGTCCACAACTCTTGGAGCTGGCACTGACCAAGGCGCATTTGCTTATCTTCCGTTCATTTCCCGACTGCAAAACAAACGGAAAAGCAGTGGAAATGGTCGCAGCGGCGTGTCCACGCGGTTTGCATACCTGTTGAAGACCTGGGGCGAACGGGGAGTGTACGACGAGGGCTCGCGACAACTGGACCTGCGGAAACTGCTTGCCGATTTCCGCCACGGCCTTACTGGTGCCCCAGCTGGTAAGGAGAAGGACAGGAGCGAAATCTCGAGCACTGAAAAAAGTTCGCCCACACCCGAACAAGACACGACAGGTGGAGAAGAGACAGCTCCACCGGCCGTCGTGCACTGGGGTGGAATAAATTGTGAGGCAGGGCGGGTGGAGGGTGACAGCGACTGCGACGATTTTGATTGGATGGTGTACGGCTCGGCAGAGGCTGCTAACTCTATTTCTGACGTAGTGGAGAGGGTAAGGGAAAACACCAACAAGCGGTTTCTGTTGTGGCACGAAGGTTGCATAAGTGTCTCGACCGCAGGAGCTGATGCAGCGTCGCCAGGGGGGACCGTACACTTTCGCGACGGGAAGTACGAGAACAGCGACCGCCAGAAGAAGGTGCAGCGTGCCTGTTTCCTGTTTCCCGCAGCGAACAAATGCGAAGCGGATCCCGACGGCGGTGCCACCGGCGTTGTTATGGACCTGAAGCAGCTGGAGAGGCGGGTCCTCGTCGGGCAGGCAAGCGCGGCGAAGATCTGGGCGCTGATTGACAAAGAAACACGGAAGGACGCACAGAA
>RXOD01006380.1:0-10514 GCA_005223375.1 Amoebophrya sp. AT5.2
GCGCCGGGTCTCCCCTAGTATCTGCGCGACAGGCGCATCCAGTTGGTCCGGACTTTTGCAGCTTTCTCTAGGGGACCCGGCGCGCAAATTTGATTGGCCGTGGCCTGGGTGCTGCTTTCATTCCCTAGCACGGCTACAGTTGCCCCAGCAACTGAGACGGCGGCGGGGAAGCCAAGAGGCAGCCAATAGCGCAGAACTTCGCTGCTCCCGACCGCAGTGGAAGCCACTCAGTGGACAGCGTGCCCCTTGCGACGACTGAGCGGGACTGAGACGCTGTAAGTGTATTCGTGTATAGTATAGCCGCTGCGAGCGTATATGTATAAATGGTGGGCATTGTATGGCATAGCTGCTACGTGCGCACTTTGTCTTTGCCTTTGGCGCGGCAGGTTTCACTTTCCGCGTATCGTTTGAGCTCCTTGGCCTCGCACTTTCGAAGCTGTCCGTCCGGAAGTTGTTCGCGCGGAATCTTCGTAGCATGCTGCGAGAAGTAAGAGCACGGCACTACGCGGGCGGTCATGTCTTCTTGCACGACGCACCTGTCGTTCTGCCCGCCGACAGACCATCCCGGGTAAATGTACCGGAAAAACTTGCCGTCTAGCGTGCCAGCCTCTCCACGCCGCCACGGCTCGTCCATCCCTTCGCCAGCTTCGTGAAAGAAAGTGGCCCGACGAGCACGAGCTTACTTCCGCTTATTTTTTTTTTTTATTACTAAACTAGTCCTACTGACTTTACGCTTAGCTGTTACTTCCAGCGCCATCCTTCATCTTCCAAAAAAGCTGCAGTGTTGTGACTGAGTTGTAGCCGACGCTTTCACTTTCGCGAGGTTTACAACTAAGATCATATCGACATGATCGTCGAAGCTGTCGCACGAAGCTGCTTCATGTTCATCGACGAACGAGATCGAGACGGAAGAAGAGATCAGCAACCGCACGCACGATCGATCGAAGATAGAGACCGCGCTTGCTGTTGCTTCAAAACTAAGACAGAGCCACGCCGATCCAACCTCTTTCTCTCGAACAAGACTCCTGCCCGTTTACGTAAGAAGCGAAATGCTTCGCGCCTCAAAACATTGTAACTCAGCTCAGTGACAGACAGCATAAGCATCGCGGCAAGACCCCATCAATCGCCAGCCTTCCACTACAATGGTGACAGCGGTCGCAAACAGCTCGGACAGCCACAGCTACTTCTCTCTGTTCCTCATCCACAGAAGTGCTACCACATCCTGATCGTCAACTCATTGCTACCAGTTTCTGACGCAGTACTAGTAAACAAAAACAGACATAGCTTATAACTAATACAGCTCAGTCGGTCATGCCGTCCTCGATCATAATTTTGACTGTAGAAGATGAATCGGCATAGCACAAGACGCCGATGTGCGCGGTAACGGTAAGTGTCTATCCTTGTCTCGTTTCTACTCTCGAGCAGCACGCTGCCACTTTTCTACTTCTTGCTACAGCTAGAGACGGCGTTTCTGTTTTTTCATCAAAAAAGATCAAGATCTTCGGCGTCGTTTACTTAGGGGCTGAAGTTGATATGCTCCAGACTACTAGCGCCGGACGTGCTCGCTCGCGTTCTGCTCGCGCGCGTTTTCCTCGCTGGCTTGCCATTGCATTTGCCGCGTGGCTCATCACAGGAAACACTTACCCACCGCCTCAGCAACCCAGCCCGTCCATGTGTCCGCGCACATGACCTGGAGAGTGGTTTGGCTGGTCAATGTGTAAGCGCAACAAGGATATAGGGGTCGACGGTAGCGATTTGGTGCGACTTAGTAGGATTCGCGAAAAGAAAGCGAGGCGAACGAGACCCCGTTGTGTAGCTTCGCGGGCCCTTCCGGTGATTGGGAAGCGCTTCCGTCGATTAAAGCCACGCTGCGGTGGCGTGTGCACCAACCCACGAACGAAGCAACACTGCTGGGGTACCTACGTGCCACCGCGTGGCTGCATCATCTGGAGAGGACCAATACCAAAAGCGAGCACAGAAAAACCGGAAATACCCCCACTAGCGAGTTTCCGGCTTCGTCGGGCAGCACGTCGCCTGGCACGCTCCGCACGTTCTCAAGCCGCAGCCCGTACACAGGTCGATCTGTTCCGCCCGGGAGAATTTCCATTTTTTTGTCGACGCCGCCCTTCATCTTCTTCCACACATATGCCGACACCTTCTTCCACCCGTCAGCTTTGTCCTTGTACGCGTGGTCGACCTCCGCCTGGTGTGCCATGATGCGATCTATGTGCAGAACGAGGTGACAACTCGGTGAAAGTTTGCAATGAATCAATTGCATTTGCTAAATTACTTAAATAAATGGTCGTCTAATATCCTGGGTCGAGCTAAGTACCTCTGTCAATCTGGTATAAATCGAATGCGAAATTCGTGCACGGGCTCTCTTTGACTCAAGACTTGCTGTTAAAACCGCCACGCACGATCTAGGGATAAAAGCAAAAGAGAAAAGGAACGACTGCAGACCTGCAGCTCCGCCACGGTTGTCAGCGCTTTTATGTCACCCACTTTCGCAACCACGGCCTTTCGCCTGATGCCATCTTTGCCGGATTTTGCTGGGCCCACCAGGATGATCGTCGCGCCCGTGAAACAGGTTGCCAGATCCTTGCCCTGCGGGTGCTGGAGGGATGGGGTTTCCGCGTAGCTGCGTAGTGCCTGAGTCGAAAACGCCAACAAAGAAATGCGGTAAGCATTCTCATACATCCGTATCCCAGTGCGGGTCGACTTACCTTCACAGTCAGCTTGAATCTGAAAGTAGGATAAAGCCAACTGCTTCGACTTGATCTATTGAACAAATTGTGGTAGCGCACGCGTGGGTGACGCTGCCTCTGGCGACGGTGTCGGACAGGAACGCTAGCTCCAGCATGAGCCTATCTGTGGGAAGCTATAAGATAAAGATATAGATATCCGCGCCCGCCGGCGCTAGCTAAAAAACACTAATACCGTCAACCCGCCGTAAACCCGGAACTCCGTCGTCTTCCGCCCACTCTCGACGTCGCAGAAGTGCTGTGCCTGTAGCGATGCGACGAGGACGCTTTCCTTTTGCATTAGAGGTTGAAAGAGAATCAGGTTTAGGCTTGGCCGTTATCGGATCCCAGCACGAGACCCCATGCTGGGCAACGCCCAGGCAGTCATACTCGGGTAGTACGGGTCCATCACGCCACACTTCTTGGCCCTGTTCGTTAAGCCGACACTAATGGCAGGGCACTCGCTGGCATTGGCTTCCTATGGCTGTAAGGTTGGCAGGAAGATGGGAACCATCGACACAAGAAGCCGCAGCCTTACCGGGGCGGCATACGCATACCCATACGCCAGATCTGAACCCTGCTCATCCTAGTCCCGCCCGAAGGGGAGAGCTACAGCAAGACCAAGAACTCTCGGCAAGCGATCGCCTAGCCCGGGACCTAGACCTGAACTTTTTCAGCCCTTAGCTGCAAGTACACGCGCGCGGGCGTGTCCGCGATCTCCTCGTGGTTAATGCGGCCGACGATTGCGCTCACCCTCCTGGCGATGTTTCCGTGTCCCGCTGCCGCTTTTCTCGCCTCGTCCATGCCTACCGCTTCAGTGGCTTCAGCAGCTCCGGCAATGCACTTGGCCCACAGCTCCGGCAACTTCTCGATGCCCGCCCACCCATACTTTCTCACCTGTTCGTTGTTGCGAGCGGACTCTTGAGTAGTAGTCGACGTGATGTCTCAGAAAAATCAAAACGCAAGAGCGTGGAGAGTAGTTCTATATTGAGGGTTGACATATGACTTCAGATAGAGCTAGACTACCAAGGTCTCCGCCTGCGCGGCGTCCTGCTCCAGAATTTTCACCAGGAGGTGAGCCCGCAGCGACGTGCAGCGCGGCACGGTGTGGTCATGGAAATCCGCCAACGGCTGGATCATGACGACCTGCCCCCGGATATTTTCCACGAGCCTGTACTTCGCCGCGTCCAACTCGATGGTGCGGGAGATGTCGGTCACGCGTTCAAGCTGTGCGGCAGTGTCGCCCTGCTGTTGCGCCACGTTATGCAGGATTTTCATGCGCTCGCGGTGGAGCATGTTGAGCTTCTCCACTATCTCGCCAGCGGAGGCGACGCGGACAGCCGGCGCTGGAGGCTCAGCGTCGTCCTCTAGCCAGACATCGTCGTCAGCAACCGGAGGAGCAAACATTCCCACGAAGAACGCTGTGATGTGTCATTTAAAAGTAAAGCTAGGTGGACACGCGTTAGCAGCGAACATTTAAGGTCGCCAGTCGCTTCAAGTGAGTAAGTACTTCGCAGTCAATCGGAGTCGATGCTCGATGTATGAATTAAAGCTGCGCACTATCACACGGAGTCCCATACTGCCATACTGCGGCGAGGAGAATGACTGGCGAAAAAAAATATCGGTATCTTCACTGTGGCAAGTTTATAGATACGGCCCCACTTCAGCTCCAGTCTGGGCGCGGGTATTTTGAATCCGTCGCACTCCACCCCGCTTTGCAGGGATCCGTAGAGCCGGTTGAAAGCGATCCCGGTGAGAGCAGAGCTGGCCGGGAGGGTCACCGCCGAGTTCCCGGCTGATTGACTGACGTGCCCCGTCTTGTGGTCTTCCCCGTCCTCAATCTTGTGATTGCGCCCGATGATGCGTGCGATGAACTGGTTCTTGGCTTACAGGAGAGAGTAAGAGAAGCCAGCCGTACTAATAGAAAGATCGCCAATGCTATGTATCGCGTCGGAAGATAGAGACCTAAGGCCCCCGCAGCTACCGACCTCCGCTACTTCGCGCTGCTTCGGCTTCATCTGCCCCTTTGTGAATGACTAGTACGTCGAGGAAGGGGGAGGGACTTTATCAGGAGCCTCTGTCTCTCAGTGATGTGAATGGCTACGTCGAGGAAGGCGGGATGAGCATGAAGCAGGCTTTGCGCGCGGAAGCTACGAAAGAAAACACAACAAAGCCACCTACAAGAAATCCATCTATATCGTTTCTCAGCGAGGACGAGGAGGAGCACTCTACCTGCAGCCCCAGTCGTTTTCAGAGGCATGTCTGCGTACGCAGGAGAGTTCGTCCTCGCCTTGAGACCGTTGCCAGACAAGCGAAGGAGCAGTACGCAGCGACTGCTCCGTCCTGCTCCTGCGCTTGTCTGGCAACGGTCCCGGATGAAAATGAAAACGAATAAATTGCCCATGCATCGATTACCAATTCAGTACTTTCTATTTCTTGGTGACCACTTACTATAATATGCACATCACGGCCGTCTTCCTTTCTTACACATCGTCTTCCAGCACGAATTTTCTGTACTTCGTCATCCAGTGGGCCCGGTCGGCGCTTCCCTTCTTCTTGTCTTGGTTCTTCTTGACGGCGAGACGAGGCCCACCTGCTCCTTCTCCAGCGTCCACGCTGTCCCCCTGCGCGAGCGGTGCGTCCGATGCATCGTTGTCGCCGCTTATTTTTCGGTCCTTCGCCCGCGGCGCGCCGCCCTGCAAATTGGTTTGCTTGTCATGTCTTTGTCAAGAGTTAAAATAAGCCAGGAATTCGAAGTAAAGCCCCAGACACTACAAGTACCTGTGCGCCGCTCTCGTCGGAGAGCCGCTTCTTCAGCCCCCGACTTGTGCTGGCCGCTTCTGCGGGGGCTCCGGCTCCCACCGAACCCGCCGCCGCCTCCAGCTTGTTCAGCCTGTCCGCTAGTGAAAGCGTGGCCGCTTCGAAATCCCTCTGCAGGCGGTCGTGCTTGGCCGCCAGAGCATTGTGCTTTGCCTCCAGAGCATTGTGCTTAGCCTCCAGAACTTTATGCGCGGCCTCAAGGGCCGCATACTTGGCCTCCATATTTACTTTTTGAGTCGAATTGGAATTCACTGAGCTCTAGGCTTTTAAATCAATTATACACGATGTAGCAGTTGCGTAGAAACACGTAAAGTCGCGAAACAAAAAAAGACCGTGCTCCTACTCGGGAATGAAGGTCAGCCTCAGCGCTTTGTTTTCCCTGAACTGAATCTGACTCGCCCTAGCAGAGTTTGATTCTAAAAAAACGTTTGATTTTTCGTCTTCCTGAAATATGCGTGTTCCTGAAATCCTCGTCGAGCAGGGCGACCACGCTTGGTGCTTCAAGTTCTGTTTCCCAATAGCTTGCGCTTAGATCTGGCCCAATTTTTCAAGCGACTCTTGACTGATTTGCCCCAGTATTGGATCTTCCCTGTGCGAGGAAGGCCAGGAAGAGACACGAAAACCGAAGCAGCACGGTCGTTTATACTGTTTTCGCGCACGTGCAATACAACGAAATGTGATTCCTTGCTCTTCGAAGACCCAGCACGCATAAAAAGAGCAACGAAGCACGCACAAGACGAAATCCATAAATCGTGGGTCTTTCCTTCGTTCAGGTTCAGTTTCAGAGCAGGTGCGGAGTCGCACTAGAAGCGAGTCCGTGCTCGATCGCTCGACCCGCCAAACGTGCTGGATCAACAATCTCTATGTCCCATCCGACTCAACTTGTACCGTCGTGTAGCTGGATTTTATCTACTTGTTTCAAATCTCAATCACCGCATCAACAGACAAGGAATCGAGAGTTCCCGCAGCTAGCAAGTATAAAATCAAATCGATCGTCTATCAACGAATGTCAACATGAAGCCTTCCCCATTGGATGAAGATTATTCACAAATACGAGGCGCCAAAAGCAAACAAGTGCTCCCTCTATGACTATGAGACCGAGAGATCCGTGTCGCGAGAGATGCGTGCCTTAGCGGCTGTTTTTCTTCAACTCGGTAGTCTTGGACTGTGCGGCAGTCTTGGACTGCGTCTTGGGCGCCCATTCTCTCCCTGTCCCTCGTGCGGTAGTCTCGGACTGGGCCGCGGCTTCAGGTTTCCCATGGGCCTCCCCTGGTTCGGCACGTGGAGACGCGCCGCAGCTGGCCCCGACGTTGTGGTTCCGCCGTCCTTCCCCGTCCCCGACACTGCACTATACAAGTCGTCGTCAGGCGGCGTGTCGGTGGTTTCTTTCTTCAATCCCACGTGCTCGAGCTCGACGCCGTCTCTCATCATCTTGTCTGGCGCTCCCGCTTCTCCCTCCGCTCCCGATTTAGATTTGCATGCAGATGCTCCCGCTCCCCCATGATAAAAATAGTACGCCGCCCCGGTAGTTGCGGCTATCAGGCACGCAACGAGCACAACGATTACCACCGTACTGTCGCTGTCGTCGGACGAAGAATCGGCTCCTGAAGCTCCCGAAGCCCCTTCCGGGGCCGTCGTGTTCGTCGTCGCATTGCCGCTCTGACTGGGCGCTGTGATCACCGTGAAGGCCTCCGTCGCCACCGAGAGGACAGTCAAGTTCGCAAACAATAAACCCGAGGAAGATGAAAAGTTGCCGGAAGTCAGAGTGGTTTGGAATGCGGTGGAAAAGGCCGTTGCCATGGTTGCAGCCGGCGTGGTAGTCAACGCGGTCACGTCGGCGGCGGTGAGTTGCTGAATCTGGTAGGCAGCTGTGATTTCGAGGGAAGAAGCAGTTGAGATCGTCACGTTGCCGGAAGCGGCCGCGGAGAGCTGTCTGGTGGGAGGTGTTAGAAGTTTGTCTCGATGCTCCAGCTCAACGGCCGCACTCTCCTCGAAGACACGGCTCGTCGAAGACCACAGGTTCGATCGCTGGCTTGGATCGCTTTCGTCCTCCCGCTGCGCGAATACTGCCAGCAGTATTCTCGGCGTCCCGTTCACGACCGTTAGCTGCAGCAGAACCACTTGGTCGCACGACTGCAGCGCCACCACTTTTTTCGTCGACTCGCACAAACTCGCCTGCAACACCGCGCGGAAATCGGAACAGACGGCATTGCCACTGTTTATCTTTTCCGTCGTGCCGCACTGCGACACAAATTCCGGAGAACTGCCGAGCTCAAGCGTCACACTCCCACCCAGCACGCCGTCGGCAGCGGGCGCGAGGACGGTGGAGCTGCCGTCGCCTCCGGAGCCTCCTGCAGCTGTGGAGTTTGCAGTTGTGGAGTTCACCGTTGTCGCTCCTTCCGAGGCAGTAAGCCCGGTCGTGGTCGTCGACGTTGTGCTCGTCTCCGTGTCCGTGGTCGTGGTGCTGGTGGTGGTAGTTGTGGTGGTGTTCATGCGATAGCAGAGCGTCGCGTACCGCGTCGCCCCGGCGTTGGTAGCGATCGCGGACAGTGGATTGTAGATGCAGCTATGGTGGGACCAGATGGTATTGAGTAGTCAGAGGCTTTGTTCCACTACAGACTCCCCGGACCTCCCGATGGCTCATCGCTCCCGACGCCGTAGTACCCCTCACATGTGCACCCTGCCCCCCCACATCGATCGAATGGGGCGTCTACTCTGAAACTCGCGCCGGGCGGTTCCGCGCGCCTTCATCGGCACCCACCATCGCTAAGGGCACCCGCCATCGCGACGTGGGAACAGCTACCCACTGCCCAGCGCTTACCACTTCCCCTGTACTTAGACCATCTGGTATTCCCTCAT
Organism: Amoebophrya sp. AT5.2; assembly: GCA_005223375.1. NCBI lineage: Eukaryota > Dinophyceae > Syndiniales > Amoebophryaceae > Amoebophrya > Amoebophrya sp. AT5.2. Next base: position 8,421 of record RXOD01006380.1, read on the forward strand.
AGCAGGTCTTCGACGCCCCCTGGAACGCGTAGCAGCAGCCTCCCAGCGGTAGATCCACTCCGTTCTCATAGTTGCCGTCGTGCTGTTGCAATTTGTACGCCTCCGCTTCGCACGCGTTGATGCAGTCGTTGGACGCACTCACGTCCAAGTTTCCAATCGTGTTGGTCAGCGTCACCTTCGCCGAATCGTCCGCGCAGTGCAGCTGGTTCTGCGAGAAACCAGTTGGCGAAACGGTCGCGACCCCGCTTCCGATCGTGCAGTTGTACGGGTACATCGTAGTCGTCGTCGTTTGCGATCTCGGCAAGCACAAACTGGCCTGCTGCGCCCCCCCCGCGGCGTCCATTAGATTTTCAGTAACCGTTGCGTAGAACTTGCAGGCGCTGCCCGGCGCCCAGTTGTAGCAGCAACCGGCCTTCGCGTTGATCGACGACGCAAACTCCCCGCACTTCTCGCTGCAGGCGCTTGGTGAGTAGTCGCTCAAGTGCTTAAACTCCGTCAGGTACGCCTCCTGCTCAGTACTACTGTCCCCAAGCTCCGCAGTTAAGTTGCACTGTTTGTTCCCAACCATCGCGTAGCAAGCGATTGATTCCCGCTCGCAGTGGTCCCCCGCGTAGTCGTCCGAGCACAAACCGCACACGCACTTCCCGTACTTCGTGGTCGTCGACAAACAGCGATTTTGATACTTGCTATCCGTCGCCGAACAAACCTCGCACGCGTTCGTATTCGGGTCGAAATACTGCCCGGCAGAGCAGTCCTGCACGAGTGGCTGGATCGCAGTCCAGGCGGAACCGAAAATGTACCTGTGATTTACCAGTCTGGATCGCGGTCTCGTCACGAGAGACTCTCGTGTACCACTACCAGGGAAAAGTAGTCCTCTTCGCAGTCGTCAAACTTCGCCGACTCAACGAGGAAGATCTGGCGCGCGTGCGACCAGCACCAGCGATGGTAAGTGACAAGGACAACCGTAGATGAGTGGTAAGTTGTGATAGTGATATATATGGGCTTGGGCAGCTCCTCGGGGAGGTAGTGCACTCCACCTGAGAAGATGTCTGCGCCAAATGAAAATGAATCGTAAGTACCAGTCGCAGCAGGGATCGTACAGGTGGTCCACGCCCGTCGCGAGCGACAGCGGTTTTGCGTAGTCCACGCCGAAGTTGTGCCGCAGGGTAGTACCAGTGCCCCCACCGCCACCTCCACCAGCGGACGAAGAACCCAAACTCGCCGCTCCTGGGTAGAAGTAGGGGTATTCGTTATCGGCAACGGCCAAGTTTAGTGGCTTGAACTGCAGGCTCGGGCGCTGCTGCCGCAAGAGCGTGGTGGGTCCGTATCCGTCGTCCCACTCCAACTCCGCGGGCCACAGCTCCCACGCCGCCTTCGTCCAGCTGTGCACACCATCAGCGCTGTACGCGTGCGCCCCCCGGATCTTCTTGTGGTTCACTCCGTGGTCCGTGGCCTGCGTGTGCATGATCATGTGCGTCCCTCCGGTGTTATGCAGAGGAAGTTTGTCCGTGTCCCGAAAACTCTAGGCTCAGAAGTCGAGCCGACTGGTCCGATCAGGTCTGTCGGATCGGAATCAACGATGCCCAGCTCCCGTCCGACAGCTTTTTCAGGCATCTTATGCTGGGTTTGCACTCTTTGGAGTTACGTTAACCATGGGTGTACATCAAATTTTCTCTGCATAGGACTGGGGGGACGCACATGATCATGACACATATTTACATGGCCTGCGTGTGCATGATCATGTGCGTCCCTCCAGTGCTACGCAGAGAAAATTTGATGTCCGTGTCCCGCAAGTCTTTAGATAGTAGGCCCAGAAGTCCTTGGGCCGACTGGTCCGCCATCAGGTCTGTCGGTTCGGAATCACCGATAAGTAGGTGCTCCCGACCGAGAGCTTTTTCAGGCATCTATGCTGGAACCCATTGGGAAAACTGAGGGACGCACATATTTCCCAGGGGCGTCTAGGTCCCGGCGCGAGGGCGAATGTCAAGGAGCCCGGGACATATTTGCTAGGCGTGTTTAGGTGCCGAGGCGAGCTACGCGACACAGCATACTTTGGGAAAAATCTTCCGCCCGGGGTCCCTGAATTCAAGCCCC
>RXOD01006381.1:0-10511 GCA_005223375.1 Amoebophrya sp. AT5.2
GTCGCGGCCGCCGGTGTCTGCGCTGTTCTTGTGGTCACCACGGTCCGTGTCCAGGCGTGGTTCTTCGCTTGTTTGCACCAAAGCCATACTGTTCGTCTCTCGACAGGAATAGCAGCCAGGGCGGGGAAAGCAAATCAACTACACTAAAAAAGGATTTCCTGCTACAATTACAAGCCAGCCTTCTTATGTCTGTAGGAGCGGAAGGTTCCACCAATCGTGAACAGAAATTACAGACGAGCACGAGCGGATCTCTGCACTGCAACGAGAGGCACTTTTTGCTAGCTGTTGCTGTCTGGGTGGATTGGGACTGCGTGCTGCCGGAAGAGAACAGCAAGTAGTACAGTGTATTTCTAGTACAGTGATCCACGTGTATTTCTACGTAGTACGATCTTCTAGAACAACACGGCTGGTGAAGGTGATCTTCGGCTCCGACTGTCTCTGGATTTTCATCTTCAACGTACGTGATCGTTGCCTCATTCGAGCGCTGCGAATTCATTCCGCGGCGCGCCCAGAACTATGTTACTGATCGCAGCTTTATTTTGCTGCACAGGAAGTGTTTCTACTTGTTCTGGTAGTGGCCGCGAACCAGCTCTTCCTCGTTCTTCACTCATATTTCTCAAAATCACCCCCGTTCCTCCGGCGCTACCACTACCACCTGCCTCCACATCCTCCAGTCCTCGTGCAAAATGCTGCAGCGCCTCGTCCTCGCCGTGCTCTGTGCCGCTTTCCCGTCTCCTTGCCTCCTCCTCGCATTTTCGCTTGTCGCGTGGGAAGGTCTTGTACATGAAACACCACGTGATGAGGCAGATTCCCCAACACCACACGCCCAATCCGGTCAACGCAGTGCTCAGGGAGGCGATGTTAGTTGCCGTCTGAAGATCCCCGTCGTGGCCGCGAGCCCGAGCCGCCGCCGCAGCGTCCTTTGAAGCTGATGTTTTTGTGTCGACAGCATGATCGTCCCCCGCACCTCCTGCGCCCGCTCCCCTGCTGGCCCCCGCGACGATGATGTTGTACCCGTACCACTCGCTGACAAGGCCCACCACGGGCGTACCCAGGAAGGCCCCGAACGTGATCTCGATCAGCATCCAGATAGCGACGATCTGCGCCCGCTCGTGGGGCTGCGAAACCAGCTCCGCGCAAATGGGCTTGTTCGCCGCCACCGAGCACCACGTGGCGGAGAGGAAGAACAAAAACCCTATCACGATGGCCGCGTAGTACGAAAAAGAGGACGCATGAAGACCACCATCGGAGGAGGTACTACCGCCGACGGGCCGCACGAGGAAGCTGTGGTCGAGCAACAGGTACCAGAGCGGGATGCCGAGGAAGACGCTCGTTTGCGCCACGGCGATCCGGCCGTAGTTGTGCGGCACCAGCCTTGCCCCGAGGTCTCCCAGCCACCCGCCGAGGAGGGAGCCGAAGATGCCGCCAGTGTGCGTGATCGCCACAATGCTCGCAGCCGCAGCTGTGTCGAAGCCCAGCGTCTCCCAGTACATATTCAAAAATCCCATCGCGAGCCAGGGCGTGCCGCCAGCGATGCCCTGCGCAATCAAAACCAAAAATGACGGGATGGCCGTGATTTTTCTCACCGTCTGCCAGGTGCGGCGAACAAACGAGATCTTCGTGCTTGATGTTGATGTGCTCCTGCCCTCGGGCGGGAGCTCTTTTCCATAGTCCGGCGGTACGTACGTCGCAATCAGCGGCACGCAGAGGCCGAGCGTCGCCACCGAAACCAGCACGTAGTAGTGCCACCACAGAAGCGCACTGCCCGTTGTCTGTAAGGGGTCCCCGGAGGACGCGAGGAGATGAGGCGCATCAACAGCATCTGCTGAACTTCCTGTGGCTGCAGCCCCGGTTCCCGTAGTTCCGGCACGGATGACCAGGTAGGAGATGCAAATGCGCGCGACGCTCATCGTCGCTCCCAGCATCCCGAACGCCTTGCCCCGGTCCGCCTCGTCGGTTTGCTCCGCCAGGATCGCCTGCGCCAGCGGTGTGCACCCCGCCATCGCTAATCCGTTCACGAAGCGCAAGGCGAGCTGGGGCCGCAGTCCGCTGCAGAACGGCATGCAGCCGGTGCACAGCGCCCACGCGCCCGCCGCAGCGAGCAACAGGTCGCGAGCCCCCCGCTGCGGCAGAAACGAGCCCCAGACTTAGAGCTTGAAAAAAACCAAGGTCCTGGGCGTCCAGGTCGCGTAGGTTTATCTTAGTACTTCATGTACTTATCTTCCGTTCTCAGTAGATCCCTTCTGGCATCTTCTCCGATCTCTTATGGTAGTCATCACCCAGCGACATGCGACTGAGAAGGGCACACGCACATCAGGGGAGCCGATAGGCTAGGTTCTCTTCCGTTCAAAACCGACACCAGCATCAGGCACCCGCTGGCTTCCCCTTCCCATGGCTGCAATGAATTTGATGAGATCGGGACGGGGAGGACCACTTCAGCATCACGGACGGAACGACGCAGCCCTCTGGTTCTCGTGTGGACCATTGATTTACTTACGTCAGAACCCATGCTGCCGGTCCTAGACCTAGAAGTGAGTCCCTGTTAAACTTGAAGCGGAAAGCCTACTACGCAACTCCTGTCGGCAAACCTACACCGTGACCGGGGGCCTGAACCTCGCTTTTTCCAACTCTTAACAGACCGGCAGCGCAAGCGCGAACCCGAGGGACTGGCACATCTGGAGCAGCCCGAGGGACGAAGGCGAGTACCCGAAATCCTGCTCCATGGCCTTGAACGAGGAGGCGAGCAAAGCGCCGTCGGCAGCATCCACGGTGGCGACAAATATCATCACCAGCCGGATGCCATCCTCCGAGGCACGATCCCAACGGTCCCGGAGCTGCAGACCGCTCTTCTTGTTATTTCCCTGACTTGCGGTGAATCTTCTGGGCGGGGTGGGGGCCGTGGTCACGTCCGCGCTCTTCATCTTCTTGGTGGCGCTTAGTACTCGTGACGTCTCCCTTGTTTCCTCCTCGCTTGCTCCCGAGGACACGTTGTCAGAAACCCTTCCAACGGCCACTGCCTCGCTGGGCACCACTTCCGCCGCTACCTTCCAGGGTGGGCCATAGTGCGCAGTCTGGTGACCAGCAGCCCCGCGAGGTGACGAAACGCCCACTGACCGGAGCGGCATCCCGTTCCCGATCGAGCAGCCAGGGCCCAAAGAATGGAACAGGAAGAAGAAGAACCCTGCCTTGTTACTTAATTGCAGAAGAAAAGTAAGTTTCTTGAAAACCAACGATGACGGCTTGGGCCGCCGACAACTCGCACCAGTTGAATTTATCGTTATCCGATAGAAGGGGTAGACGTAGATATAGAAGCAGATGCAGAAGGATTAGGAACTAAGTACTTACTTAAAAGGACCACAACCCCGAGAACATTCAGCGAAAACCAATGCTGTTCACGGATTCACAAAGTGGAGGAACTCGTTGGAGGAGGACGCTGCGTTCCGGGATGTTCGCTCCTCCTCTTCTTGTACACACACGAAAATCTCGCGTTGGCGTTTATTTTTAAAAAAAATATGGAAGGGTCTTTGTCTTTTCATCGGGGCTTCGTGGGTGCGATGCTTGGGTCTATGTGTTGCTGTTTCGCAACATGGAAGCCTTTATGCCCATCTGCCGGAAGCGCCGGAACTGTTCCGAATAAGAAACGCTTCACATCACCACACATTTGTCCTGCTTTTTGTTTTTGCTCTTTTTCCCTGAAGTTCCGGTAGCTCCAGCGGGCGCGGTCGTGCCTCTACCCGCGCCGCGATTGTCGCCGGGAGCTGCGCGGCCGGGGGCGACGGCGCCCCCCCGCGGAGTGGATGAAGAGCTTGAGCTTCCCTGCCCGTAGTTCCGCAAGCGGGGGTCAACCGCCCGGGGAGAGGCCGGCCGCTGTGCTGGTACTAGTTGTCCCGCCGGCCCCCCACCTCGCGGCGAACCTAGCACCCCACGAGGACCCGGATACGGATAATTGGGATTGCTCCTGCTTCCCACGCCCCCCCTTTTTTCAACAGCAGCTCGTCTTTCCTGCTCCGCCTCTGCTTCTGCCTCTGCCTCCTCCTGCTCGGCCAGTCGCATGGCCAGCTGGCGGTCCGCCTCCTCTCTCCGCTGCGCCTCCCGCTCTCCGCGGCTTCGGAAACAGTGGTCCACGTACAGGGTGTCACCGTCGACCTCTGTGATGCGCTCCCACACGTTCTGTTGGTCCAACAGAAACGCCTCGTCCGTGTTCAAACTGTACAGCTGCCCCTCCACCATGTAAATCACCGAGAAGTGGCAATTCCGCAGCAGGACGCTCAAAGTGTCCTTCACCACCTTGTCGTGCAGCCGGATGAGCCCCGCGTACGTAAACTGCGCCGCCGTCTTGTCCAGCCAGCGCTGCAGCTGCAGACACTCCTCGGAAAGCGACGCCTCCGTGCTGTCCACCAAATTTTCCTGCTCCGTGTCTTGTTCTTGTGCGTCGTGGTCCACTTGCTCTTGTCCGACATGGCCTTCGCGGTTGACGTGCCCGCCGCCACTCGTCCCGGACGAAGCACAAGAACCGGCGGCCAACTTTTTCTGCATTGCTTCGATTTTGTCTTGGAGGGTGAACACCTTTTCCACCACCTGATTGTAGCTCTTTCCGCGCGTCACCACGGCGTCGTAGCAGGGATCGGACTTTGGACAAATCCACCCGTGGTACAAATCGATGTCAAACAAATCGAACACGGAGAGCTCCTCCGTGAACTCAAAGCAATCCACGTCCTCGAAGTGCACGTTCACGTCGAGGCCCCGACAAAGCTTCGGCAGAATGCGGAACACTCCGTCCCAAATCATCGACGAGGCGTCCGCCTGCTGCTCGTTGTCGGGGGAGTTTTCGTTCTTGTGGAGGTTCGTGTGGAGGTTTTCGTCCGTCGGCGATGCTGGAGCGGAGGACCCGGGAGAAGAGGCCTGCTTAAGACGGGTGATTCTGTTCAGAGCGAGGTTCGCGAGAATTTGCACCAGCTGCTGGAACGAAACCTCATCTCTTTGGGGACGAGGACGCTGCGTCGCCTGCTGCTTTTCTGATGGCACTGGGCGGGCGCCTACTCTGTTCGTTGTCCGTGGGGACGCAGCTGCAGCTGTTGTTTTTGATGCCGACGGTGGCTCCAGCTCGAGCAGCCGCATCAGTTGGCTGTCGCGGAGGAGGAGTACGTTGCAAATGGCGAGGAAGGGGCAGGGACCATTCGCGCTCTGCATCAGTATCGGCCGAAAAAAGTTTTTTTCCTTATTTTTGAAAAGAATCCACTTCACCGGGAAAACTTCCTTTTGTAACTCCTCGAAAGAAGATGACGTCGTGGCCGCGCTCCTCCGCGCGACAACTTCTTGTTGGGTTAATACCTCGGAAGAACATGCCTTCGCCGACGATGCAGCTTTCATCTCGCACGTCTGGCCCACAGGCGACGGCTGGGCTTGTGGTGGACCCGCACTACCATCTGTTTGTGTTTTCGCTGGACGTTCTGGCACAATGTCGGCCCCCAGACGAGCTTTTCCATGCTCGCCTTCGCCTTCGCCCTCGTCGCGGCCGCGGGCCAGAGAATCTTTTGAATCCTTGCTCGCGACGTCCCGAAACGCAGTGAGCAGCGCACTTCGAGCTTCTGCGATCTTCATGTCGCTTCGCGGCGGTGCTGACGAGGATGAAGATCCTCCTTGTTGCCCGCGGCCTCCGGCAGAAAACATTTGCCGGACAGCTTCCGCAATGTTTTTGTCGGTCGTCACCGGCGTCAGCTCCCCGATTTCTTCGTCTTGAACGAGGACCTCCTGGATCGTCGGCGTGCTAGCTGCACCACCGCGACCCGAGGATCGGGAGGCCGGAGAAAACGTCTCCCTTGTTTCCGCAGCACGATTCGATGGTGCTGGGGGCGAGCCCCGGGTGGGCGATGAGGATGTTGAGGCCGCACCCGACTTCCGAGATGGAGTGGCGCAGGACGCATTTTTCGGAGACGACATTGATGAAGATACGGAGGATCGAGGACGCACGCTAGTCGTGTCTACCCGCGAGCGGCGCAAGGGAAGCCTCACACTCTACTTCACAACTCACTGGAACTTTATAATTTCTCTAGTACTGCTTGTTGTGCTTGTATCAGAAAAAAAACATAATACCAATCTCTCGCTGTATGTGTATTTCAATAGATTCTTCCTCTTCGATACGCGGCGCTAGAAAGGCCACCGAGGACGATGAGGACTCGAGCCGCGTAAGCCAAGTTTAACTTTAATGATGTGGCTTCCTCGATCTTCTATCGGTTCGGTTCGTGGTTTTCGGTTTTGGCCTTTTGCCGTAATCAATCTCTCATCTCTCTCTTTACTTCAGCTGGGAGTTCGAAGCGAGTGAGCCCCAATCAAACGGAAAACAGAAGCACCATCTTGTTTGCGCCAGTGACGTCAGTTCCGTATCCGTTTGATCCGGCATATTAACGCTCGCTTTCGTGTTCGTGACTCCTGGAGGTAGGATCTAGACCTACTTTGGTATTTCGTATTTTTTTTTATCCAGTCGGGCTGACTCGACAGTGTTACCTGCCACGCAACTCTCATTCATACCAATAAATCTACATAACATCGCCGCACCATCAACGAGATGACTCTAAAGGCTCCTCGGTGGGAAATTGTCCAGCTTTTCGGATTGCTGAAGACAGTAACTGGTCGGGCACCTCTATTAATTTCTTCCTTCTGTCTTATTGACAGACTTGTCGCGTTCGTACTTCATTCATTCATTTATCTTATTGAGTTCGGTCGCCCCTTCCTTCGGGAAACGGCTCCGCTGCACATGCTTTCCTGTGAAATTCAATGTGGTCTACTATTACTTGCTTCCATATCCATATTAACGACGACGTCATATCATTCTGCTGCGTATCTTGGTTGTCGCCAATTGCCGCTCGCGTTTCACTTCGTATCTCATTGATTTTTCTTCTCAACATTGAAAATGGGTTGCAGAGATAGCGTTGGGAAAACAGGATCGATTTGATGAGATCATGCCCATTGTCGTGCGCAGCACGATGGTTAAACTTTGTTCTCATTTCCCGTTCGCCTGTGGCGCTGTCGTTGCGTGTCCGTTCGTGCCCGCGCCACCTCCGTCGGAAGACGCTGTTGGCTCTTTCTTGACCTTTACCGCGGGCTTTCCACCCGGCCCGGGAGCGCCTGCTCGGTTTACTGTTGAGTAGTCAAGCCCGATGTCTTCGTAATACCCCTGCCCGCGGACGCCCAGTTTGAACACGTACCCCTCCTTCTTGCCGGCCCATACGTCGCTGGCTATGAACGGTGTCTCAAACGTGTACCGCCTCTCCTCGCGCTCGATTTCCTCCTGCCGCCGCTGCTCCTGCTTCTTTTTAGTTGCCTCGCGCGCGATCTCGCGGCTCTTGCCCTCCAGAAGTAGCTTGATTTCGGGCTCCAGTTCGGTTTGGGGCCAGTGCTTGCCCCAAATTATCTTCACGTACTCCCGCAGCTTCTCCGGAGTCTTCAGCCGCCAATTCGACACCTTCTTCGCGATTCCCGGCCAATGCAACCTTTCATCGAGGATTCGACGAGTGATCATTGAATGACGTACGCTAATCAGACAGGAGGCCATGAACCAGCGAAGTATTTTTTTAAGTTTTGCCGATAAATATTAACTCCGAAACAAATGGAATTGGAAAAACGAATCAAAACTTCAAATCCAAAGAGCTCACCCCTTGTTCGGGTCTGCGTCGGCGCACTTGGCGATGATTTCTCTTTGTTCGTGCAGCGAGCCGTTCGCGAGTTCGAAGGCCAGCGCCATGCCCCATGCGTCCCCGTTCTTCGGGGCCAGCGTTATGGCGCGCTGCAGCCACTTGCGCGCTTTCGGAATCTTACGGTCGTCCCAGAAAAACTCCGCGGCCGCCATCTGCACATACGCATCATTCTCGCAGTGCTTGAAGGCGTCCACCGACTTGGCGTGTTTCGCGTTCTTCGGCTCCAGCCCGATCGCCTTCGCCCACAGGATACCGCTATTCGGACATTCCTGGATACCTGCAGAATGTTGGGGTGGGGTCGCTTCACGCCGAGATCGATTCGATACTTGAGCCAGTTGTAAAGATCTTTATTCCGTAGCAGTGAATCTGAACAAAATTTGAAAAAAATTGCTGAGTCACAACCGTCGTATCCAACGGCCGCCCCGACCGGATCCAGTAAACGACCAGGTTGCACAAGAATTCAGTGGAGACGAGAACTACACCCAGCATGATTGAATCAGTACCTTTGTTTATGGTATGGTGCGCCATTTTTTCGTTTCCGTCGAGTTGTTCCACCATCACGCCCCAGTACCAGAGCAGTTCGCTCTTCGGGTTTCGCAGCCGCGCCTTCTCCAGGATGGCCCGTGCCTTGGCGTACTTTTTCTGTCGGAGTTCGCTGTCCATGCAGCAGATCCAGAGATCCACGCTCTTCGGGCACTCCGCGCAGCCCTTCTCGAACATCTCCGTCGCCAGTTCGTCGCAGTCTGACGAGCTTTTGTGGGGGTCCTCCTGAATTAGTTGGCCGGCGATCATCCATAGCTTGCTCGCCTTCGGATGCCGCTTCAGCGCCATCCGACACAGGTCCTTCGCCTGCGTGTACTGCCCAGCCTCGCGCTCCAGCTGGACCGACTGCTGCCAAACCTTTGCGGACTCCACGCCGCTGCGCGCGCGCTGGAGAATCAGCCGGGCGCGCTGGATCTCGTTCGACTCGGACTCGAGCTTGGCGGCAGCAAGCGCGATGGACTCGCTGCCCTTCATGTGCTTGTCGGCGTCGTGAAGCACCTACGGAGTTCATTTCAATCTATAAGGCCAAAAGTAAGATGATGAATTTCGCAAGAATACGAAGCCACAGGAGGTGCACATCAAGTTGCTGTTTGAGTAGCGGTGTTGTCGCGATGGGTTGGAGTATTCCGACGCGGCTCCGCCCTCACCAAGAACAGTAGCAGTAGGAAACAGAAGCTGTAAGTACCCTTCTCGCGCCGTTGATGTCTCCTCCCAGCCACTTTTGTTTTGCTCTCATGAGCCAGAGCACTTCTGCTCCTGGGCACCATTCGCACCCGCGCGCCAGCACCGCGTCTAGGCTTTCCCTGCTTCCGTGTTTTGCCTCCATGTCCCCGTACCTCCTCCAGATTCCCTTTTTCGTCGGCAGCAGCTTCACGGCGGCTTCCCACACTGCTTTCGCCGTTTGTATGCTCCCCCGGCTTTCCAGTGCTTCGGCGTCCTGGATCCAGATTTTTTTGATTCCTTTTTGATCGTGCTCCTGCATCCGCTCCACGCCCAGCGTGATGGTCGCGTTCACGATGGCTGCGCACGTTTTCGGGTAGTTGGACTTTTCCGCCTCCTCCGCGTGCTTCAGCCAGGTGTCGCGGTCCATGGACACCCCGTTCGCTTTCAACGACTCGATCGCCCGCGGGAACAGCTTGTCCACGTCCACGCCGCCCATCTTCGCGCCCCGTTCCTGCAGCCGGGCCGCGTTCACCCAGATGAGTAGGGAGGTCGGGATCTTCTTCCGCGCCTCGTTCAGGACGGTTTGGGCCTCCTTGAAGGGACAGAGCTTCGCGAGCGCCAGCCACATGTCCACCGAGTTGGGCACGCACTGGACGGCGCGAAGGAGGAGAATCTTGGCATTCTCCGTGTCCTCCAGCGCGATGGCCTCCTTCCACAGTTTCTCCGAGTTGGGAATAAACTCCAGCGCCTTGCGCAAAACCTTGCTCTTGCGCTCGCGCTCCTGCTCCAGGTTCGCAGCCTCCAGCCACAAACGCACACTGTGCTGGTTCTGTTTCACGCCTGGAATTTTTCAAATGATTCGGTAGCGATCATACATGATCTTGCTGTTGCTTCCGATTGCGTCTAGTATCGATTCGTAGTTTGTTAAGCTGCTGTCGCTGTGCATATGATGACGGTACTGCACTGCTACAGCTGCGCTTCTTCGTTATTTTTCAATCAGGATCAGAAATCCAGAATTCATTTGATCTCGCTGTTCCAAACATGATGTGGAATGTACCTTGCGCAATGACGCTTTTGGCGGCGTCCCGAGAGGTTTTGAGCTCCAGCCGCGCCGCCTCGAGCCAGACATCCTCCTCGTGCGGACAGTTTTTCACGCCTTGTACGATCATTTCGCGGGCGGCCACGTCCCGCCCCGCTATCTCCTCCACGCGCGCAGCCGCAATCCACCCAGGCGCGTGCTTCGGGTTGCTCTGCGTCACGCTGGACATCAGGCTCCGCGTCTGTTGATGTTCGTAATATGTCGTCGCAAGGCCAACAACGCCAAGAACACCCTCACCGCCCATTCTTCTTGATTCAAAAGTGTCTTCTACATTGTTTCTTTGCATTTTATCATGCATGGTAAAAAAAGTCTACTAACTTACCTTGTTGATGTCGCTGATGTCGACTCCCTGGCCTGGGTTTCTGGCTTGCAGGTCGGTGAGGAAGCCGCCGACGTCTGTGCGCGCGACGTTGCTCACCTTGCCCTCCATATCCGCGAGTTTGAGCATGAGGCCCTGCCCCTTCGCGGCCGCGAAGTCGTTGATGGAGGAGCGGTAGCCGCTGCTGTGTCCC
>RXOD01006382.1:0-10507 GCA_005223375.1 Amoebophrya sp. AT5.2
CCCCCCGATGCCCCGACACGCTTCGCGTCCGGCATCGGGGGCGAGGGTCCGGCTTTTGAAAGATGTTTTAAAAGATGCATTGTTTTGACCTCTAACGAAGGACCGCTCGGGCGGCGGCAAGTTCGACTGTGCGGAGGTGTTTGTGTCCGCGACCATCGCTTTGATCGGCCCCTACCCGGAGACGAGCTGCGTGTGGAAGGACGACACGAACCAGGGCGGCGGCGAGACCCTGGATTAAGGGTGCGAAAAATTATGTGAGTTCAGCTTAGGGCTGGGAATTGTAAGCGGACGCGAGCCAGACCGGGTCTTCGGGACCCTCACTCACATTTGTTTCGCTCTCTCAATCTATGCGAAGGGCCTGAAGGCTTAGGCTAGAAGGCACTCCAAGTGGATTGCCGCTTGCTGCTAGGACTACTCTACCCGTATAGCCCGATCGATCCGGTCTAGTCTCTAGTATCCTGATCTCTCCGACTCCGGCCAGACTGTCTTCTCTAGAGGTGGGGAGGCAAAAGCAAAACGACACCGGCTGTTCGATCTCCTCCTCCTGCTGCAGACAACATAGCCTCGGGGTGGGGAGGCGCGACAAAACCAAACCCTGACTCTAAGACTCAGTATTTTTTGTCTCATCTCTAACTGGAGGTGGAGTTCGGCCCGGACAGCGTTTTGAGGCTCGGGGACGAGATCGAGCTGCTGGCCGACCGCGTGTTCGCGAAGTTAAGGGGAGGATCAACCCATTTTCCTGGCCATTCGTCTGGTGTTGGAAGACTTGTAGGTCCTCTCGTAGTTGGTCTGGTATGATACTTGCAGGGGGTGGCCTGTATTCTCTTGTAGTTGGTCCCATATTTTGTCTTGTATTTGGTCTCGTATTTGGTCAGATTGTGCTGCTTTCAGCTACAGAGCAAGCAGAACAAAGCGACGGCCAGGATACAGCAAGAACACGGCGCCGGTCTTGCGTGGTCTCGTATTTTGTCTTGTATTTCTTCTCATATTTTTTCTCGGCAATAGGCGAACCATCTACCTGGCAGAAATGCCGCCAAAAATGGTTTTTTCACCCCTCTAACGAAGCCGGAGTGCACGACCCCCGGCGACTTCTCCACCTGCGAGTTTTCGCCCGCGGCCGTCGGCGAGGGCGCCGTCGTGTCGCTCCCGTACCCGCTGCTGCCGCCCGTCGTGTCCGTCATGCCGAAGGACGGGACCTTCTCGATCGACTCCTGCGGCTCGATCACGCTCAAGGCCGACGAGACGAAGCGGACAGGGGGGAGCGCGAGCTACCTGTGGGAGCTGGACGACGAAGACGGCGTGCCCTACGTGTCGCTGAACACGGTCAGCACCGCGATGAACCAGACGATTAAGGGTTGAAAAAACTCAGGTTTAGGTCCAGGTGTAGGTTTGCCGTCCGGGTGTTTGGGACACGAGATCCAATACCTCCTTACCATTCGACGCAGAAGATAGATTGATGACTGTTCCCTACCCTCCCTTCAGGGACGAGGTCTAGGGTCGGCAGTAGGACTAGACTCACTCGTTTCCGACAACTGATGTCAGGCCCCCATGGCCCACGAGAAGGCTGCGTCGTTACCCCTGATGATGGCGGTGCTGGCTCCCATCGCTCAGCAAATTGCAGCCATAGGAAGCTCCTGCCAGCGACCATCTTCAGTCGCGTATCGCCGCGTGATGACCATCACTGATGCGAAGATTACTGACGGGATTAGGATTTGCAGCTAACGGCTAATAGCCTAAACCTGAACCATCGGACCTGAGTTTTTTCATAGCCTCTAAGACGAAGTACGCGTTGCTGCAGGAGCGGCTGGCGTCCACCACGTCCGGGACGCTGTACATCTGCGTGGAGTGCATGCCCCAGGGTTTTCGCTACAACATGCGCGTCTCGGTCACGAGTCGGTGGGGGCTCACCGCCATGAAGCGGTTTGTGATCGAGAAGGCCGACTACCCCGTTAAGGGGAGGATCAACCCATTTTCCTGGGCATTGGTCTGGGGGTGGGCGTCTTGTAGTTCCTCTGGTAATTGGTCTCGTATGTTGTGGGGCGTGGGTGGCCTGTGTTGTCTTGTAATTTCTCTCGTAATTTCTCTCGTATTTCGTCTGATATTTTGTCTCGTATTTAGTCTTGTATTCGGTCAGATTGTGCTCCGTGCAAGCAGAACAAAGCGACGGCCAGGATGCAGCAAGTAAGAACGCTGCCCCGGTCTTGAGTGGTCTTGTATTTTGTCTGATATTTCGTCTGGTATTCGGTCTCGGCAAGAGGCGCATCATCTACCTGCCACAAATGCCGCCAAAAATGGGCTTTTTACCCCTCTAACCCCGCCCCGACGATCCGCACGGGCTCGTGGAGCTCGGCGACCACGCGCCAGACGAGTTCTGGGATTCGGATCGACACGGAAATACGGCAGTCGGAGTGCGCGGTGGGGGACCAGCAGCTCAGTTGTAGTTGGGAGTGCGAGTCGCACAACCCGGACTGGGTGCCGGACGGCGTGTCGCAGACCATGGAGTGCGGGAACGAGCTTTTTGAGCCGGAAAAACTGGAATTCCCGGTGTACGGACAAACGCTGGCGATTCCGAGGTACACGCTGTCGCCACCATTATACTCAAGCGACGACATGCAGGCAGGCATCCAAAAGTTCCACGAGTTCCGCTTTCGCATCGTGTGCGTGGTGGTGCAGTCCGCGACGGACGTGACCGCGCAGACGGAGACGCAGCAGGGTCAGAACGCGGCGGAGCTCGTCATCATCCGCATCGAGCGCGCGCCGTTGAAGGTGATTCTCTTCCCCTCCGGAACGGAGTTCCCGCAGAATTAAGCGAAGACTATACATAAAAAACTCAGGCTAAGTATATAATATGAGCAACAGGTGTGGTGGTGGAGGTGGAGCGATGGTCCAGCCGCTTTTAGCCGCTAGAATTGCCGACGAGTAGAGCAGAGTTACTATAATATCATAGGCGCTTTCGCATTCGCAGCTCTTCCCTTCAGGGACTGGGACTGGACTCGGCAGAGGTCTACTGAATGGCCGACCGGCAGAGACCTCGAGCAGGAGGCTGCGGCTTCCTGCGTGTGGTTGCACTTGTCAATTTTTTTCCAGCACCCCACCGCAGTGGAAGTACGTAGCTGGGTTTTTTCATATGGTCCCCTGTAACAGGAGGCGACGACTGCAGCTCTGAACGCCCGGTTCACGATGGACCCGGACATGGAGTCGGTGTATTTGTGTTTGTTGGACCCGGGTTCGCTCGCGTGCAGCACGTTGCCGGATTTCGGGTACAACGGCTACTTCACCTTCCGCTGCTGGAAGGTGACGCCCTCCGCGTCCGCTTCGGGGGGGGACACCGACAACAGCGGCGACACGGTCTGCCCGGGGGACAATTACGTGCTGCGGGACGTGAACACGCTGTGTGAGGAGGGGACGGAAGTGACGGACGCGACCACGTGCGAGACGGCGGCGGGGCAGTGCGGGCCCTACACGTGGAGCTCGTTTGACGCAAACTCGCCGGCGGAAATGGGGGGGTGCTTCTTCCGAACAGTCGAGGGCGACGTGCAGTACAACACGTTCGGAGTGCGGACCGTAGATTAAGGGTTGAATAAATTCAGGTTTAGGTCCAGGTCTAGGTTTTGGTTTGCCGTGTCTGGGCCACAAGGAAGAGAGCCACTCGTGGGGGATTGCCACTGTCCTCACTTCAGGAAGGAGGTCTAGGATCGGCAGTGGAATTAGACTCCAACTGGTGTTACGCCCCTGCGGCCCACGAGAAGGCTGCGCTGTTCAATCAATCTGTGATCGGTCGTGTTGGCCCCTATCGCTGAGCAAATTGCAGCTATAGGAAGCTGCCGGCGACCGCAACCCTTCTCAGTCGGGTATCGTTTTGTGATCACCATCACTGATCGGAAGGCGACAGCCGGGATGTGCTAAGGACCATAAACCTAAACCTGAAGCACGACCTGGATTTTTTCATCAACCTCTAAGTAGACGCAGGCATGGCAGACCGCAGGCCGATCTGCTTCTACGTACCCACGACGGAAACGGAAACGACCACCTTCGCGGGTACAGATTTCTTGCTGCACTTAACGTATTCAAAAGTCGATGAATAAGTACAATATCAAGTCGAGATGTTGTGACGTATTATTTTTCTGTACAGTTGTTTGGTCGCCATGCCTGCGTCTACGGTCCGCACTCCGAACGTGTTGTACTGCACGTCGCCCGACGTGCAGTACAACACGTTCGGAGTGCGGACCGTAGACGCAGGCATGGCGGACCGCAGGCCGATCTGCTTCTACATACCCACGACGGAAACGGAAACGACCACCTTCGCGGGTAGGGATTTATTCTTGCTGCACTTATTCAAAAGTCGATGAATAGAATATCATCGAGATGTGAGTGTGACTTATCTTCATTGATTCTTCTGTACAGTTTGGTTGCTACCTGCGGCTGGTCCCTGCCGATCGCGCTCTCATCTTTGTACTAGCAGTGATCTATCACTTCCTCAAAGATACTAGCGGCAGGCAGAGGCACCACGACTATCTCTAGCTTTGGAAACTACCCAAAAACAAAGCATTTTTCGTATCTCCGACAAACATCAGGCACTGTTGAGACGATGGCTTCTGGCGCGACGATGTCTCCTTGTTTTACTTTGAATCTGGGTCCGGACGCGTCGCCGAACGGTGTATATCAAACGCTGACGAGCAACGGGAACATCGACGACTGGAAGCTGCGCATGTACGATCAGGGCGACATTTGCACGCAGCGCGGCGGCGAGAACGTTATCCCGAGGACCAGCGATGGTAAGTGCCACCAGCCTAAGTGGTAGATTAGTGAAACTTTTTGGGGGCTCTTTGGGGTGTCGTGTGGGTACTTATGTCTCAGGAACAAGAGGAGAGGAGGAAAGCGGCCTCCCGGCTACGGCAAGCTTGGCACTTCTGCACCCTATAGCAGACACAACCACCACCAATCGCCACCCTGAAAACGCTCGTTTGCCCTGCTTTCAGGACTATCGCCACGACTGAAATCAGTAGCTTCCGGCTGTTCCGGCTTAGTATCCATCGGAGCGCCTTGGCGCACTCGCCATCGCCTTTGCCATACACGTGCCGAAGCTGGACATTGGGTACAACACGGAGATCAACCGCGGCGCGTGAGCGATTTAGGATGTTGCATCGCTTGGGGAAAGCGTAGCGAAACGCCCTACCCCTAGCGTGTGTGTGCCCTAACGTGTTGCGCGTGCAGGATGCGCGGCGTCCCTAGCGAGCGCGATCCTCTGAGCACGATAAGAAAGCGCGCTGTAAGTAGGTGGGCGCCCGCCGTCTAACCCTAGCAGCCGGCGAGATCGAAAGAGAGACAGAAGAAGTAGAGCAGCGCCGCAGCAGGAGGCGCAGGCGTCAGCACAGTCGCAAGCCCTTGCGTCGACGTCTTCGACTGCGCCCGCGGACGCCGGCGAGAGCGATCTCCTGCTGCGAAGTGCAAGGCGAGGCCGCCCCGCACTTCGAGCCTCAACGCTTGATACGGTATCACTTGCCACTTCCTCGCTTGCCATCTGGTCCGGCTACACCAGTGCCGAAGCTGGACATTGGGTACAACACGGAGATCAACCAGGTCACTTTTAAGCAGGGCGACCCGCTTGCTGTCCCCCCGCTCTTGCCGGAGTGTTACTGCTACTTCAGCGAGGGGTTGTTGTTGGTGGAGACGAACAAGATGAGTTTAAGTAACAACGAGGAGTACTACACCTTCCACGTCACCGCCACGCACGACGACGGACGGTCGGGCACCGACGCGGTGGACGTGGACATCGTGGACCGCCCGGTGCGGCAGGTGTTCCTAAAAGAGATCAAAAACGACCCGGACCTGGCGCAGTTGCCGCTGACCTCGGTGTACACCGACGTGGTGCTCGAGGGGACGATTACGCCGGACCCGACTTTCGACGGCGCGCAGAACTTTTTTCGGTGGGAGATCTTCAAAAAGCAATCCGGGGGCAACATCTACGTGACGGTGTGGAAGAACGAGACGGAAATCTTCACCTGGGACGACCCGACCATCATCGAGTGGGACGTTACCACCACCTCGCGCATCACCTTCCACCTGGATCCCAACAGCAACGAGCGGCCCCTGTCCACGCAACTACAAAAATCCACCAGCTACAAGATCATCCTGCACGTGACTACGGTGGTCAGTGGCGGGCAGTACGAGGGCACCTACTTAAGGCTGCAAAAAATGTGAGTTCAGCTCAAAGTTTGGAATTGCCACCGTACGCGAATCAGCCCCCGACGTCGACCCTCACTCGCATTTTTCTCTCTCGATGCATGCGAAGGACCGGGAGGCTTGGACTAGAAGCACGTGGCTTCCTGCTTGCGTCTAGTCTCGGGGTACGTCTCTACCCGTAGCCGTACCCCGATCGATCCATCCGGTCTAGTCTTTAGTATCAGTCCTGTTGGCCAGGCTGTGGCTGTCTTCTCTAGACGAGATGGGCCGAGCTGTCTATTGCTTCTGTCTTCCGGTTCATGGCACAAGGTCCTCTGATGCGTCATCGGTATCGCGTGGCTCTATAGATTCGAGAGAGGGCGGTAGTAGAGTTGAAGGGGCAGTCAGACGAGGCCTCGCCGATGACAAAACCCAAAACCAAAACCCTCGCTCATCGAATTTTTTGTTTTTCTAACCTACTACGGGAAGGCCCAGCGCGTGATCAACACGGCGCCCGGGCCGCCCATCCGCGGCGGCTTCACCGTGACCCCCGCGACGTACACCTTTCCCGACGACCTGCTCACGAACGCCGACTTTCCCCGCATCCCGCACTCTACCGTCGTGAGCTACGAGTTCGACGCGCCGCAGTGGCGCGCAGACAGCACGGGCAGCAGCATGGACGCGGACTTGTCCTACTCCTTCGGCTTCACCCCGACGACTAGTTCCGGGGAGTCCTCTGCGACGATATGGCAGACGGAGGACCAGTCGTCGACCCACTTCGAGATCTCGGCGCACGAGGTGACCTTCGACGGGCAGGACGTGCTGATCGCGAACCTGAAGGTGTGCACGGTGTACAAGGTGTGCGCGTCGTCTGAGGTGACCATGACCATGACCTTCAACGTGGCCGCCTCGTACGAGGAGATCAAGTTCGCCTTACTCGGGGACGGAACCAGCGCGGTGGACCCGCAGAAGGTGGTGGCGGCCCAGATCACCGCGGACGGCATCCAAAACCGGCTGACCGCGGACCAGTACACGGAGCTGCAGAACGAGTTTCGGGACAGCGTGAAGCGGTTCGACTACGCGGGGATGGACCCCGCGCAGCTGGGCTCGGCGCTGCAGGCGACCAGTTCCGCGACCGCCTCCATCTCCGCGATCGACGACGTGGATGCGAAAAACGCGGAGATCTCCTCGCTGCTGGACGCGACGGGTGCGGGGCTGGAGAGCTTTCTATTAAACCCCACGGCGGACGGGGCGAGCGCCCTGGTGAACGTGTTCTCGAACGTGCTCGCCGCCACCGGGGGCCAGGGCGACGCCGCGGGGACGGCGCGCCGGCTGCAGGTGATAAAATTGCTGGCTGAGTACGAGGACGAGTTTGGGGAAGACATACTGCAGAGCCTGGAGCACGCAGCGCGAAGAGAGGAGGCGGAAGCGAAAAGGCGGTTGGGGGGAGGGGATGTTGTTGGGGAAACAAGTAGTGAAAGCGACGAGGTGGAGGAAGCCGAAGAATTCGGTCGCGACGGAGGCATGGCGGAGCACCACAACGTGGTGCACGCAGACAAGGAGTCGGAAAACGCGTCCAAGGACGATTACACGAGGATCCAGGAGTCGCTGCAGTTCACCGAGGAGGTTTTGAGGAATCGGAAAACGTCCATCATCGACCTGGAAAACGCGTCCGAGAACGAATTAAGGGAGCTGCACGCGACGGTGGCCAACGTGCTCACGCCCACGGAAATCGCGAGCCTTTTCGCCGGCCAGGGGACGAGTTCTTCATCGGAGGACTTCGGCCAGGGTACTAGTTCTTCTGGTATAATCAGCTCGCAAACGAGAAGGGTGCGGTCAATGACCGAGTCGGGGCCTTCCGCGCTTTCGCGCGGGGGGAACACCTTGGCGCAGGAGATGCGGATCGCGGAGAAGTACGGGCGGAGGTACTCGAAGAAGGAGTTCGAGAAGCGGCTGCGAATTTTAAAAATTCTGGACGAACTGCACTACGAGATCCCCAGTTCCGTGGCGGACGGGGCGATCTTCGGGCAGCAGGTGTGGGAGAAGTTCCGGACATCGGTGGGTCGTAACATCGGGCCGGCGAACTACCTCGTCTCCGAAGCGCAGATGCTGGCTTTGGAGCGCAAGGAGCGCAGGCTGGGGGAGTTCGGCAGCCCGTTGAAAACCCATAAACCGCGGAGGAAGACGGGCGAAAACCACGAGCACCCGGCGCCACGGCAGCTGGTCGTGGGCGTGGGACATCAAGATAGCTGCTCGTTCTGCGGCGTGTACCACACTCCGTTCGCGTTGACAGACGCGCAAAGCGGGAGGTTCGAGCCCTATTCCGCCTACGCAGAGAAGGACATGAAGTACCTGCAGGAGAAGAAGGTCTTAGGGTTGGACGGGAGCGTTCGCAACGCTGTGTACACCTTGACGTGGAACCGAACGCACAGTGTCTACCAAATCGTCGACGCCAAGCGCCGAAAAATCGTCGCGCAGACGAGCAACACGATCGCGACCAGAGACGGACGGAGGGTGCGGATTCTGAGCGGCGCGGAGGACTTGGCAGGGGGGGGGAGTAGCAGTACGACCGTAGGGGAAGGTGGGGGAGATGGGGAACCCAGGGCGGGAGGCAGCAGTAGTTCTTTCGCGTCGGCGCTGACCTCCATTTTCGGGCAGAAGCCGGCGGCGGCAGGCAAATCGGAAAAGGCGACGAGCGCGCGGTCTCTATCATCGTCAAGCCCGTTTGGCACATCAAACTCCGACACTGCGCCGCTTCTTCTGCGCCAGCCCGAGGCGCTCGAGTGGGTGCCGGAATTCGTGAAACTGCGTTCTGTCCCCCCCGTGATTCGTGACTGTCCGTCCGCTTTCTGCGACGACGTGGGTCTCATTTGCTTCACCGAGTCCACTCGTGCGAAGAGCGTCGGCGGCAGCGTGTGGGGCAAGGAGCACATGCGGTGGCAGTGTTGCGGGGAGAAGAATCCGGAAACGCTGTGCAACCAGCCGCCGTGCTGGTTCGCGCAGAAGTGCCCCCTACCGATGGAGGAAGTGCGCGCCGCGTTCGAGACCAAGCAGAAATCCGCGCTCCGCAAGCTGCGCGCCGACGTCGTCAGACAGCGCGAGAACAGGAGGCGACAGGAATTTAGAAGTACCACCTCGCAGTCTACCTCCTCCAGCCTCGACCGCGTCCTGTCGAACCGGGAGCGGCGGATGCGGCGGCTGGAGGACGCCATTTTCGCGCAGGAGTACCGCGAGCAGCAGTTCGCGGGGACGAGGTCCAAGAATTCCCACGGCGCTGGAAATAATTGGTTCCAGCGCTGGATGCGCGACGAGTTTTTGCGGAACACCACGGTGGGCCGCATGGCGGTCCGGTACGGGTGGACGGAGGAGAACAGCGTGTTTTCCTTCGCCGACCGCGCCCGCGCGTACGAGCTTTTCGGGGATGAGTCCGCGACGCGGCACCGTAACCTGCAGATGGCCGGCGCGCTGCAGGTGGAGTCGAGCGTCACGGAGCTGGGCACCATCGCGTTCGTGGAAAAGCACGAACTCCCCCTGCTCGCGGACGCGCGACGCGTCAACCTGCAGATTAAGGGATCAACCCACTTTCCTGGACATCCCTGGGGGAGTGGACCTCTTCCTTGTAGGGTGTTAGGCTTAGGTAGCTGGTCTCGTATGATCGATGTCACAGGTGAGGACGGCCTGTATTTATTGTGTTGTATTTCTTGGTCCCGTATTTTTTCGTCTCATATTTTGCCTCATTGTGCTCGCCTATGCTAGGGAGGAAGCTGGCGCCGCAAAGTGGCGTAGGCAGGAGGCGCCAAGAATGTTCTGCGTTGTCTTTTATTTCCACTCTGGTATTTTGTCTCGTGTTTGATCTTGACAATGGCGACCCGGACGAGCGACACCGGCCAAAAATGCCACCCCAGAAATGCCGTTTTCCGCCCCTCTAAGCAGAAGGACGTGACCTTGGCCACGGCGCTGCTGTCCGACGCGAAGCAGGAGATCCGGTACCAGTCCCTGGACCCCGCGACGGCGCAGCAGCAGCGGCACGAGCACTCCCTACAGATCGAGGCGGAGCGGGTGCGGAACATGAACACGCGGCGGTCGATCTCGCAGGCGCTGACGCGGGTCTCGATCATGCGGGACCGGCTGGTGCGCGGGCTGATTCCCGGTTTGGTAACGAACGCGCGCAACCCGCTGCCGTTCAACACGGACCAGTTCTCGATGGACGTGGGGAAGGTGACCAACATGAGCGCGGTGAGCACGGCGTTCCAGTTAAGGGGAGGATCAACCCATTTTCCTGGCCATTGGTCTGCTGGTGGCGGTCTTGTAGTTGTTCGTCTCGTGGTTGGTCTGGTATGATGTG
>RXOD01006383.1:0-10502 GCA_005223375.1 Amoebophrya sp. AT5.2
GTGGTGGTAGTGGTAGTGGTGGTCATCGCCGGCACTGCCGTTGTGAGTTTCTGAATCGTTGTGATTCCCGCTTTATCTAGCGCGGCGTCCAGCACTTCCATGAACGGCGTGTCCAAACCCTGACTCGCAGTTTCCGCCGCGGTGACCGGCCACAGGTCCGACACCGCGACCACCTTTGCCGGATCGGTCTTGAACGCCATCTGCCCCCGCACGCCGACGATTTTTTTGAGGCCGGTCGGGTCCAACAGCATCCAGTCGAGCGTCAACGCCATGGAGTGAAGGTCGAAAAACTTGAACTTGTCATCGTTCGCAACCACGCCGTTGTTCGCAGCAGTCGTGGGCAACAGTTTTTCGTTGATGAACGTGAAGACAGCGCTTTTTACGGCGGTGGAAAGCTGCGCGCTCGCGACCACGGAGTTCTCGTCGAGGTTCGACGCGATCTCGATCACGAAGCTGACGTAGCGCGAGAGCACCGGCAGGTCCATGATGGCCACGCTGTCAACGGAAGCGAAGTCCTTCGCCGCCGTGCCCGCGGTCTCCGCGGCTGCGGCGAGACCCTTCGTTTGCTGCTCGAAATGGCTTGTGAGAGCCTTGTCCGCGTTGGCGCCGAGGCTGCTGGCCCCCCACAGCGCGCGCATCTCTTCTATTCTGTCCCCCGCTGTCGCGAAGACGACCGTCGCACTGGCGGTCACCGGACCCGTGGTGCCCCCTGCCAAAAGCGCCGCAGGGTTCACGCTGCTCCCAACGGCGCTTCCGTCGTCAACAACCAGCTTCAGCTCCTGCACGTCGTAGGAGACCGCCGACGCGTACGCCATGTAGTCGTCGAGCCAGGTAGCGACCGCCTCGATGGCCGCCTTCACGAACGCCGGGTCGGCCACGACCGCCTGTCCCAGCGCGACTGCGGCTGCCACTGTCGCCGCACTATTTCCCGCGGCGATATCGACCGGGACATTTTTTACCGTCAGTTCGATCGTGAGCAGCCTCGTGAGAGTCGGCAAATCCAGCGTCTTGCAGTTGTCCGCCGAGGACAGTTCGTGCGCGATGCTCGACGCGCTGGACAACGTTTGCGTGAACGCGCCCGACAGCGCGGTGTTCCAGTTCTCGGGCATTGCCGTGGGGAACCACTGCTCCGCGATGCTGAAGATCTCTGCGTCCAGCGTCGCGAACGTGGCGTCACAAATTACGGAGACTTTCTTCGTGTCGTTCGTCGCCGCTTGCGACTCGTACTCGAGGTCGTCCACACTCAACACCACCGCCTGCAGCTCGTCCGTGGTCAGCCCCCCGACGCCCGTGATGAAGTCGTCGACGAACTTCAACACAGCCGTCTTCACGAACAGCAGCGTGTACGGGTCGATGATCACCTGGTACTGGTCCAGCGTGGAGGGAATCGTGAAGTCGAAACTGAACCGGCGCGCTAGCACCGGCACGCGCTCCAGCTCGCAGCTGGAAACCGAAAGCACGGTCGTCTGGTCCAGCCCGGTGATGTGCAGCCCGCTGGTGATGCCGTCGCACAGCGCGTTGTCTGCGTCCTCGATGTCCATCCCGTACAGCGTCGCCTGCCACGCCTTCTCCAGTTCCTCCACCTTTGTCTCCTTCATGTCGAACAGCAGCACCGCGGTCACGTTCGCGATCTTCACGGTTTCCGTACTCCCCGCGATCGTCTGTTGCGTCACCGCCGCCGCTTTCACGTTGAGCGTGACCCCGCCCACGTCCTCCGGCGAAATCACCTCGGTCGGGCAGCATTGCAGATTCCCGTTCGCCATCAGCGCCGTGCCCGTGCGCACGGCGTCCAGCATCAACGGGTTCGTCGCCAAAGTCCCGGCATCCATCGTCGCCTCCTTCAGCACCATCGAGAAGTCGAGCATCCGCGTCAGCGTGCCGAAAGCCACGGTGGTGGTGGTGGTCGTCGTGGTAGTGGTGGTGGTGGTGGTGGTCGTGGAAGTCGTCGTAGTTAAATTCGCCACCGAGTACCCCGTGAACTCGTTCACGGTGATGTCGTCCAGGTTCTGCGCGGCGAGGTAGTTCTCGAACATCTGTGTGATCAGCTGCGTGTCGGACACCGGGAAGTCGGTGTTGAACTTCCAGACGGAATCGGCGTAGTCCACGTCGGTGACTTTTACGGTCATGTTCCCCAGCATGCGGATGGCGTTGATGCCGGTGCCGCCGAGGGTCGCAGCGAGCCGCTCGCTCAGGGATCGCCTATCACGACGATGCTTGTTCTCGGCTCCCGCAAAGCCCTCCTTCGACGTCTGAAACAGCGCAGAATACAGCTTGTTCCGCAGAAAGCTGCTCGCGCTGTGCAGCCAAGAACCGCCGTCCTCGCCCTCGGCCGTGTCGTCGTCGTACGGGTTCTTGTGGTCACGATCATCTAGTTGATGATCTTGAGCGTCGTTCATGATTATTTGTGGAGGTCCGGCGCCCAGAATCATGTGGTTTTTCTTGATTCCAAATGCGGCAGGGTGATGTGCCGGCGTCCACGACCTGCGGTTTCTGCTTCTCTCTCCCAGGTACACGCCCTGGTCAATCGCGAGGTCCGCGTCGTAAATGTTCAGCGACACCACGTCTGTTGCTGGGTCGATGTGCAGGCCCCAGTAGTCGAAGAAGCCGAGCACTGTGTTTTGCACCGCGTCCCGGAAAAACGGGTTGGCGAGGAGCGTCTCCATCGTCCGCGGCGGCGATACCTTCATTTTGATCGAAAACATCACCATGTAGTTCGAATACACGACGCCGGGCACCGTGGTCGTGCTGCTGGAGGTGGTGCTGGTGGTGACCACGATGCTGGGCGGGCTCCCCGGGGCTGGCGTCGTCGTGGTCGTGGTCGTCGTGGTGGTGGTGGTGGTCGTCGGTGCCGGGAGCGAAATCGGCGCCACGTCCCGCACCACTTCCACCGACTTCAGCGCGTCCCCGGACGCGCGCTCGTTCGCGACCAGGAGGCACTGCAGCGGCTGCAGCTGCGCCGAGTTAAGCCCGGCGGTCGGCCACGCGGCGTCCGCTTGGGCCTGCGTGTCCGCGAGGAGGGGCCCGTACAGAATTTCCGCGGTCATCTCCACCGTGAGGCTCGCGGTGGCCGCAACGTGGGTTTTCAGCTCCAGCGTCAGCGTCGAGGCCTTCGCCGGAGGCATGTAGGCGGCTTGGTTCAGCCGGAAGTACGACGTCGCCGTCGCCGCGGCCACGGCCTGCAACGCGGGGCTCGACGCCAAGGCGGGGACGTCCAGCGTCAGGTCGGTCACGTTCAGCGTCATCCCGAACGCCCGGAGGATGTCCGGGACGGCGGCCTGCCCCGCCGCCGTCGTGGAAGTCGTGGTCGTCGTGGGCGGCGCCGCCACCTTCGCGGAGCAGGACTGAACCACCACGTCCGGGGCGAGGTTCTCCTCCTCGAAGTAGGTCTGCATCGCCAGCACGATGTCGTCCGCCTCGCCCTCCGGCAGCCCCACGTCCGGCCACGCCTGGTCCACCTCGCTGCACACGACCGGCGGCGCCTGGATGTGGAACCGGATGTCGAGAATCACGTTGGTGGGCGTCTCGCCGGTCTTGGTCGGCTCGATGGCCACGATTTCGCGCGTGAGCATGGAGACCTGCTTTCCCGCGAACCAGCTGGTGAGCCCGGACACGAGCGCGGTCCGCACCAGCACGCTGGCCGCCAAATCGTCGCCGGCGACCGACTCGGGCTTGGCCAGGACCAGGATGAGCTCCCGCGCTCGCAGCGGCAGCGGCGTGGTGGTCGTCGTGGTGGTCGTGGTCGACGTGGTGGAGGTCGAGGAACTGGAGGTTGACGTGGTGGCCGAGTTCAGTTGCGACTCAACGCTGGTGACGGTTTGCGAGGCACTCATCCCCGTCGCGGCAAAGCTGGCCTCCAGGTCATTCAGGAAC
Source organism: Amoebophrya sp. AT5.2 (assembly GCA_005223375.1). Lineage (NCBI taxonomy): Eukaryota > Dinophyceae > Syndiniales > Amoebophryaceae > Amoebophrya > Amoebophrya sp. AT5.2. Next base: position 3,871 of record RXOD01006383.1, read on the forward strand.
GACTCCTCCTGCGCGTCCGAGAGGAAGGGCAAGTTGGAGGGCCACACAATGCTCCCGATAACGTCCAAGGTCGCATCCACGGCCTGCACCGTGAACTTCACCAGAAACACGATCTGGCGCGACCGCCCCGCCGCGGCGGCGATTTTCGCGGCGGTGGTCTGCATGTGCGCCTCAAGCTGGTACCGGGCTGCGCCCGTCTCCTGCAGTCGCAGCGCGTCCTCAATCGAAGTGTACGTCTTCCTCTTGCTGGCTCCAGCAGTCGCACTAGAAAGTGACGCAATCGCACCCAGCCCCGCAGCTCGTTCCCGGTGGATCAAGCCGATGTTATCCACGCCATCTTCCTCTTCCCCGAAAAAATCCACCTCCCGCCGTCCCCCGAATTCGCCGAGCAGGAGCGCCTTGCTGTCAGCGACCAGCTCCAGGGTGAGGTTTTTGATCGCGTTCGCGGGGAAGTTCGCCACGCCCATCGCGTTCAGCTCTGAGAGCAGGAACGAGTACGTTCCGTCCGTCGTTGCGGACAGCAGCGTCGCGTTGGTTTCCATGCCCGAGATGTCGTCGTAGAACCCGACACTTAAGTACATCGCGAACATCCGTTCCAGGCTCGGCAGCGCCGGCACCGCGGTCGTTGTGGTGGAGATCGAGCTCATGCTGAACACCTGGTTGAAGAGCACGCCAGCAACGTTTTCCGCCAGCAGCGCGGCGTTGATGTACTGCTTGAGGTCTGCGTTCTGCGCGTCGTCCAGCCCCGTGGGCGGCCACTTGGCGCTCACGGCGGAATGCAGCGCGGGATCGATCGTCATGTTGAAGTTCGCGCCGTAGTCCACCGCGAGCGCTACGCGGCGGAGGTAGCGCGACGAGTGCCGGACGCGCAGGTGCATTTCGCTGCGGAGCCGCTGGCGGAGGGCCGTCACCTGGGCCTTGGACATCTTCGAGGCTTGCCCGGAGGACGAAACCGCGACCATGGAAGACCCCGAGGACAGATGCTGCGCAAGCCCGAGCGTCGTCTCGGTCCTGGTCGTCACGGCGGAAAGCTGGCTCGACGCCTGCTCGGAGGACGAAGTCCTCTGCGCAGAAGCCGTTATCCCACCACGCGTTTTGTCCTGCAGCAGCATCATGAATGGTGCCGCCGCGGTATTTGTTGCCGCGGCCGCGCTGCCCGGCTTCCACAGTTCTAGCCCGTAGAACATGTCCGGGGTGAGCGCCAGCCCGTCGGCCGTCATGAAGTTGAAGACGCCGGTCGTGACCGCGTCCAGCAGGGCCGCGTCGTCGCAGAACGTGGCCGGGTCCGCACTGTCCGGGATCTCGACTTGCGCGCCGAAGTGCCGCGTCATCGGCGCAATGGTGGACGACGTGGTGGAGGTGGTGGATGTTGTGGGCCCCATCGTGGTTGTCGTCGTGTACGAGGTCGGCACGTTCGCCACGGACACCAGGTCGAAACTGCTCAGCTGCCCCGTCGCGATTCCGGCCAGCGACACGTCCGAGAAGGCGGCCTTCACCGGCGTGTACAGCGCCGCCAGCTGCGCGACGCTGAGTCCGTCCGCCGGCCACGTCGCGTTGAAGGCCGCGGTCGTCGCGGGCGTTTCGACCAGCTCGAGCGTGCACTTGATGTCGATCGTCATTTGCTCGTCTGGGTCCCCGACCGGCAGCGAGCTCATCTGCCCGATCCATGTGTCGTTCACCGGACCCATCACGAATTTCGGAATCAGGTCGAACGCATCGGCAAACTGACTCTGCACCCCGTCCTGCACGTACTTGTTAACGCCGTCGCGGAGCACGTCCCGCAGCGTCGTGTTCTGGTACAGGACCCCGACATTCGTGTCCCCCGGCGCGGTGAGCGTCGCCATGAATTGCCGCTGCAGCTCCCCAGTCGTTGTGGTAGTCGTGGTGGTGGTGGTGGTCGTGGTGACCACAGTGGTCGAGGTTGTGGTGGTGGACGTGGCGAACGGAGCGGGCTGCGACGTGATAGACGAGACGCCCGCGACCGCTTGTCCCAACAGCCCCATGCTCGACAGCGACGCCTCCATGGACTGCTTCAGCTTCAGCGCCTGCGCATCGGGCAAGCCCCCCGGCGGGTACACCGCGTCGAGCTTTTCCGTTTCGTTCGTCGTCACCAGGAACTCACACGAGAAATCCGTGGCGGCCTTTCGAACTTGTGCTTTCGAAGAACTTGAGGACGCGAGCTTTCGTCGCTTCACGTGCAGCAGGGTGGTCCCGTTCGCGACCACCGCCTGCAGTTCGACGTCTGTGACCGCGGACAGGGGCAACGGCACGCTGTCGGAGACGAGGAAGTCGTGGATGCCCTGGCGGAAGGCCTGCACGAGGGTGACGTTGTTCGCGAACGCGATGGCGTCGAGCGAGTCCTGGAGGTCGAGCTCGATTTCGAACTTCCGCGCCGACACGAACCACAGTGCCGGCGCCGACGGGTCGCGCAGCGTCCGGCAGTTGGAGACCGACTCCAGCCCGGAGCTGGTCACCGGCGGGTTCGCGTTCGACACCGCGGTGGTCAGCGCGCTCGTCAGCTCCCCGTCCGGCACCGTGCCCAGCGGGTCGACGCCCCACACCCCCTCCAGCGCGGTCTTTTTCGCGCTCTCGTCCGCGCCGAAGCTGAAGTGGATCACGACCATTGCGGCCGCCTGGATTTTGCTGCCCGTTCCCGTCGCGATGGTCGCCTCCTGCATGACCGTCGGCTCGAGCTTACTGATGTCGGTGTCCAGAATTTCCTCCGCGCACTGGAGGTAGTTGTTCACGAAATCCAGGACCGCGGCGACGACCGCGGCTTCAAAGTCCGCGTCGTCCACCGCGACGTCTGCCGCCTGCGCCGCGGTCGTGACGAAGTCGTACGCGAAGGCCCGCGTCACCTGCAGCGCGGCGAGCGTGGTGGTGGTTGTCGTGGTGGTGGTCGTGGGCGTCGGGAGGTTCGCGGTCACGCCCACCGTGACGCCCGGGAAGTGGTCCTCCAAAGGACCGATCAGGTAGGACAGCAGCTGCGCCAGCTGCGGCGTGCCCAACCCGTTCGGCTCCGACCAGAACGCGTCGAAGATCGCCTGGTCGGCCGTGAGCCCGAACGCCAAGTCGACGCAGAGCATAACCACCTGGGCCCGCCGCCCAGAATGCACCGCCACGGCCTCCTGCTGCCGCTGCATCAGGAGCTGCCCCATGCCCATGCTGTCCATCATCGTGTGCGCGGCCGCCTCGAGTTGGAGCAGGGCCGTTGAAGCGGGCGCGAGCGTTGTGGACGAGGTCGTCGCGCCGGGAGTGACGCCCCCCATGCCGGCACTCACATTGTTCGGCGTCGTCAGGGTCGCGTTGGCCACGCTCGCGGTCGCGATCTGCGTGCCCGGCGGGCAGATCTCGATCTGGAACGAAATGGTGGTGATGTCGACCGGACTGAGGGCCCCGCTCGTCACGTACAAAATGGTCGCCTGCTGGACGTCGTTCACGAAGGTTTGGTTCTTCAGCAGATCCTCCGTCACGTCGAGGCTGTCGTCCGCGATCGTGACCGTCATCTCGAACGCACGCATCACGAGCGGCGTCGTGGTCGTGGTCGTCGTCGTGGGCGGCGCGGTGCTGCTGGTCGTGCTCGTCGACGGCGTTGTGCCCGGGTTCATCACCTTCACGACCGTGACCCCCGGGATGTTCGCCTGCGTGAACGCCAGCGTCATGTCGCCCGTGAGCTGCGTCAGCTGCGTGGAAGAGAGGTTCCCTGGAACCGTGACACCCATGGCTCCTGCGGCCGTTTTCTCCGGCCACATCAGCTGAAACGCGTCCTCGTTGACGCCGACAAGCACCATCGTCGAGTATTGGACGCTGTAGATCGCCGAGGCCGCGCTCCGCCGCTGGTACCCGTGCAGAAACAGCTCGCGCAGGTGCGAAAGCTGCATCGCCGAGCGCAACCGGGAAGCGGACCGCCGCTGCGACATGGCCCGCGTGTGTGCGGCGTGCAAATGCGCGTGGGAAAACGAAAACACGGACGAGGTGGAATGCTGCTGCACCCGCGCGAGAGACACGAGCTGGTGCGACTGCGCCAGCTCTGCGTGCCGATGCTGCGGAGCCCGATGATAATTCGAGCTCGAAGAGGACCTAGAACTTCCCGCGCCCCCGGAAGCGGAAGGTGCACGACCCGCAGATGATCCTTGCTGCAAAAACAAGGTTACCACCTGGCCCGAGTAGTCCAGCAGCCCCACGGCCACGCCGAGGTCGTCCACGTCCGTGACCGGCACGTTGAGCGTGCCCGCCGAATTCAGGTACCGCGCGATGCCGTCTTTCAGGGTGTCCGCGATGATGTCTTTTGTGGGCAGCTCGGTCACGTTCTCGTTTTCCGGGAGATCGAGCTCGAGTTCGAACCCGCGGACGAACTGCAGTAGCGAAGTGGTGGTTGTGCTGGTGGAGGTCGTGGTTGCGCCGTTGACCGCTGCGGACGCGACGTTGATCACGCTCGGGTCGGCGGCTGCCATCACAGCGACCGAGACGCTGCTCAGGAGCGCCGCGTTGTAGCTGGGTCCGGTGGTGGTGGGGTTCCACTTCGTCTCGAGGTTGGCGATCTTCGCGTCGGTCGACTCGAAGGTGGCCTTGGCCAGGCACGCGACCAGCTTGATGGCCGCGCCCGTCGTGGCGTTCACGCCCGGCTGCACGACCAGCACGTCCAGCTGCAGGTCGTTGACGTCGGCCTCCTCGATGTCGCTCACGCCGAGGTAGGCCACGAAGTTCACGACCGCCTTTTTCAGCGCGAGGAGCAGTAGCGCGTCCGAAACGACCGTGTACTCGTCCGCCGTTCCGACGATGTTCAGCTCCATGGAGAATTCGCGCTCCAGGGTCGTGACCGGGGTTGTTCCAGAAAGCGGGTCCAGGGTCGTGCTGCTCGTCGTTGAGGTCGTGGTCGTGGTCGTCGGGACCGGAACCGGCACCGCGACGGAAGTGTTCGCCGCGCCGGACACCCAAATGAGGTCCTGGAACGGAGAATCGTACAGCGAACTGTTCACCAGCTTCGTTAGCTTGGCTTTCTGCAACTCCGTCATCGCGGTACCAGCGGGCCAAACCGCTGCCACGGACACCACGTCGAGCTGCTGCGCGATATCGATGCGCAGCCGGAACAAGCTCTCGTACTCCGTTGCGGGCACGGGGGCAAACACCCGCAGCGCGCCCTGCTCCCCGGCAAACGCGGCTGCGTTCAGCCGATTCAGAGACATGGGCATGGAGAGCCGGCGGGAAGAAATTCTAGACAGGCGCCGCTGCCGTTGCCGACGTTTCTCTTGAAGAACAGGCTCGGCCGCCATCGGGTTGATGGGCGGAGACAGCGCTTCCGGCAGAACGGCAGCGAAGAGGTCGCCGAAGATCGACTGCCCACTCGCGGAGGCCCCGCCAAGTGCCCGCTGCGCGCGCTGCAGCAGCGAAGTAGCACTACCGGTTGCACCTCCTCCAGCAGAATTATATCCCTCTGGTGTCATTGGCTCTACTGCGTCCGGCGCGTCTTCGTCCTGCCCTACCTGCAGGAACATGGTGGCTGTGGACGCAGCACTCTTTTCGGAGACGTCCAGCACCGGGTCTTGAATCACCGTCTGCGCGTAGCCCCAGCTGTTCCCCTGGCTGGTCAAAAACGCGAACGACGCTTTTTTGAACGCCGCCACCAAGGTTCCGTTCGTCTCCATCTCGCTCATGAATTCGTCCATCGACAGGGCCCCTTTTAGGGTGTCCGCGAACATCAAGGGCGTGTAGAACTCCCGCTCCACGAGGGGCACCGTTGTCGTCGTCGTGGTCGTGGTCGTGCTGCTCGTCGTGGTGGGTGCCGCGTTCGTCGCTCCGTAGTCCACCTCCAGAACTATCGACGCCAGCGTCGCCGGCGAGTCGTCCTGGATCGCCTTCTCCAGTGCGGTCAGCAGCGCCGCGTCCGCGCCCGTCCCCATTGCGGTCGGCGGGTACACCTGCTCCAGACCCTGGATGTCCACGGGATCGGGCATTGCGAACACCACCTCGAACTTCACCGTGGCCGCCTGGATCGCCGTACCGTCGGCAAGCACCCCCGACATCTGCAGGATGACGTCGACCCCCACATCTGCTATGTCGTTCACGGATAATGTGGACGTGCCGTCGGACTTCACGTAATTCAAAGTGTTGGAAACGAAGTCGGCCAGGGCCAGTTTCATCGCCGTGAGGAAGTCCGCATTCGTCTGCAGCAGTTCGCAGTCGTAGCCGGTCACGATCGCGAACTCACTGGTGAAGGACCGAATCAAAGTCGCCAGCGTCGTGGTGGTCGTAGTCGTTGTCGTGGTCGGCGCGGGCGTGGTTGTAGGTGCTGCAGTGGTCGTAGCTGCCTCCGTGGAGCCTGCCGCGCCGGTGGACGTCGCGGCTGCTGTGGAGCTTGCTGCACCAGTGGACGTAGCTGCGCCAGTGGATGCGGCTGCGTCCGTGGAAGTTGGTGCACCAGTGGACGTAGGTTCCGCCGTGGAGCTTGCCGCACCGGTGGACGTAGGTTCCGCCGTGGAGCTTGCCGCACCGGTGGACGTAGCTGCTGCTGTGGTGGAGCCTGCTGCATCAGTGGACGTAGCTGCACCAGTGGATGTAGCTGCGTCCGTGGAGGTCGCTCCTGCACCAGTGGACGTAGGTTCCGCCGTTGAGCTTGCCGCACCGGTGGACGT
>RXOD01006384.1:0-10501 GCA_005223375.1 Amoebophrya sp. AT5.2
CCCGCCGCAGTTGCTCCACCGGCCCACCACCAGGAGGAAGTAGTCGACGCCGACGCGTTCCTTGCCGAGGCAGGAGACCCCGATGACGCGGCGGCCGCTCTGGGCGCGCCGGAAGAGCAGCAAGACGAGTTCGAGCTTTGGCTGCAAGATGGATAAAAATGCACCACTTCTGAGCACGACCCGCAGGCAGCATTTTAGACTACGCAACCGCAAGCAGCTTCTGCGCAAAAGAGCAACGCCAACTCAAACTCACTCTTATTTCTCGATAAAAGCCAGGGTAAACTTCTTAGGGGAGCCCTGTGCTTGCGTCAGCATCATCATCATCATCATCATATGAGCACGATAAGGAGCTGCACCCCGAGGGTGGTAAATCATCAGCAGACCCACGCTGGGCCGAAAATGATCCCTGTCATCTTGACGACGACCTCCTCCGAAAGCTGGGGAACAAGAAATGCGCTAGAGTGGTAACGACCTTTACTAGCACTCACTGCTGCATCCTACGCACAGCGACAGCAGCAGACCCAGTGTTCTTGCCGACAGGGCCTTGCCGGCGTTCAGAAGTCGAAGAATCGAAAATGCGTGGTCGTGTGTCAGTCTGTTATAAGGTACAAGCGACTTTCACTTGCTCGTGGTGACAATGTTCCTGCCAATTTGCGTGCGACGAGATGAACAAAGTATTCTATCACATGAAATACATCTCGGTTTTCAAGTGCAAGAGTACGTCACGGCTCAACGACCACCTTGCAGCCAGTGTGTCTGATCAAGATCGTGAGCTAGTTTCTCTTTCTACCAGTCTGTCATCGCAGGAGCAGGACCATGGAACCTTTGTCATTTCATGCATGTTCAAGTTCATGTTGCTATCTCAGAAGTCTAATGATAGCAAGTGCCACGACGATCGCGAAGGTAGGAGCTGGAGCATCGCTTCGAGAATTTCTTCCCGCCACTCAGACACGCAGATAACAGTCCCCATGTCTATGTAAGCTCACGTAGGTCGATCGCCACAAGCCCCATCATCATCAAAAATGCTCGTGGGCGCGTCAGGGTCCAGCTCGTCCGCGGTTGCGCAGCACGCCTGCGCCGCCTGCGCAGCGGCCGGCGCACGGCTGCTTCCCCGCATGGCGGGATCTTTTGCAGCAGGGTCATCATCTTCACGGCCCTTGACGACGTCGACGTCGGGACGAGGAACAGGCCTCCGATTGGTGGCGAGCGGTCCAGCAGGACCTCCAGGTCCTCCAGGAAGACCGGGAGTTGGCGCTCTTGGGGCCGGTATTGGGTCGCGCCTTCATCTGGTGGGTCCGTGCCCGACATGCGCCGTGCAGAAAGAGAAGTATGCAATGAATTGTTTACAACAGCAGGCGGGGCGGGCGGGGAGCAGCAGCAGGTACTTTGGCTCCACCACCAGCACGCCCTCGTCAGCGTCGTCTGCGAGCGCAAAAAACGATGCGAAAGCTGCCAGCCCCGCCGCCGGCGAGGACGAACGATTCAAGTTGTCGCACGAGACCGGGCGGAAGCTGCGAAACGGCGACGCGGCCAACGGCACCGGGCATGCGGCGCCTACAAACGGGCATGTTCGCGCCGCGGTGACACCACCAGCGGGACGAGGCAGCAGTTCGAGCGGGACGAGCGGAGAAGAGCACCAAACAAGGGCAACGGCCGCTTCCGCCCCTGGGAGGAACGGTTCTGCGTCCGTGTCGGAAACGCCCACCGCCGCGTCCTCCTCGGGCGACCACATCGCATCGACGCCTTCGACGAACGGAGGCAAGCCGAAGCGGAAGGCCTCGAACGGCTCCCGCCCGACGCCCTCCGGCGCCGTGATGTACGCGTACTCGTCGGACCGGCGGCAGCAGGCGCGAAAGGACCTGCGGAAGTACCTCTCGCCCGACGAAGTGATGCTCACGTTCGCGGGCCTCCGCGAAAAGGCAACGCCTGCCTGTGTGTCCGCGTGGGCGGCGACGAAGCGGTACGCCGCGGTCGTGGGGAACGGCGCGCTGACCCTAGCGAGGAACCCCGCGGTGGTGAAAGTGTGGTGGGCGAAGACAAAACACGCAGTGCACCATTTCGTGGAGTGGAACAAGCAAGGTACTAGGGCCATAGGACCTAGCCGCGCTTGGGATTTTCATTTTTTCGAGGACCTTCTCACTCACTACTGGGTCCTGTTTGTAAAATCCATCAGTACAACAAGGGAACACAGATGAAGACTTAAATAAAATATGAAATGGCAACTATCGATGCAAGAATGACCACTATCGATGGCGCAGGTTTCGGTTTGTTCTGGGTGAATTTGAAGCTTGCGAAGCGGCTGATCCGGCGGCGGCTGAAAGGGGAGGTGCTGACGTACCGGGACCGCAAGCTTCTCGTCCGCACCATCGCGGACATGGGCAAGCTGATTCCGTTTTCGGTGTTCATCATCGTGCCCTTTGCGGAGGTGTTTCTGCCGCCCGTGCTGTACTTCTTCCCGAACCTGATGCCGTCCACCTTCCTGGAAAAGGGCGAGGAATCCGAGAACATGAAGAAGACACTGAAGGTGAAGAAAGAGCTGGCAGTCTTCTTCCAAGAAGTGGTGGACGAAACGACAAAATCAAAAATCCTGCAGCAAGCGAGCCAGACAGAAGAAGGGTTGACGGAGGAAGAAGCACAGACGGAGTTCAGGAACTTCCAGGCGAAACTGGAAAGGCACGAATTCCCAACGGCGAAAGAAGTACAACTGTCCGTTTGGTTAATTTACATTTGATCAGAAGTTTCGAAAAGTGAAGAACGCCACCAAATCATCGCAGGTGATTCGTTTCTCGCGACTCTTCGGCAAGTGGTTTACGTTCGACAACCTTCCCGAGCAGAAGCTCCGCATCATGGCCGACATTCTTGGCCTCGAGGAGTCTTCTCTTTTCCGCTCCACGCTTGCGCTCCGGCTGCGGCACCACATAAACCGGCTGCGGTTCGAGGACCGCGAGGTTCTGTTCGAGGGGGTGGATACATTACGCCGGGACGATTTGGTGGATTTGTGTCGCGCGCGCGCCATCCCGTTCACGAACGACGTTTCGGTCGACGAGATGCGCGCCTCGTTGAACTCCTGGCTCGAACTGAGCTCGCACCGCGCGATCCCGGCGTCGGTTCTGCTCTGGATCCAGACGTACTACCTGTCGGGGAAGGGCCGCCTGGAAGAGCTGGAAGTGAGCGAGGCGATGCGCGAACAATTAAGAGAAAGGTGGCCTGGAAAAAATCCATGTGCGTCCCGATATACCTTTGTCCGAGGGAGTGCGAGCCTCCGATACTCTACTTCGCCACCGATAGTCCCGATGTCGTAGGGATTACTTACGGTTCATGGAGGGGTCCTGCTGTGTGGTCTTGTATGTTGCTCGTACTCTACCCGTTTCTATTTTACTCCTCGTATTTTTGTGCTTGTACTGGTCGGGTTGGTATGTTGTATCTTGTAGGTGGGCGAAGAATAGCTGCAGGAAAGCAGCGGCGGCTGGCTTCACTTCGGGGGTTGCAGCTTCAAGCAGCCCCCGCTGTACTGAGGTAGATCCGCAATTCAACCGATGAAATGGGTTGTTTCCTCCTCTAAAGCAGGTCGCGGAGGAGCGAAAGGAGAAGTCGGAGAAAGCCGCCTTGAACAAGAAGACGCTTGACGATCGGCCGATCGCGGAGGTGCTGTCGATGGCGACGGAACTGCCGCCAGAAATGACGCTGGCCGTGAACTCGTCGGCAGGGAGGGGCGGAGGCGGAGCGGCGGCGCTTGAGCAGGAGGCAAAGACACAAGGCATTTCTGCGAAAATTTTTGGCCCTGAGCTTTGGACCACATTCATAAAAGTTAGGTAAGCCCACAGTAGACTGATTTAGGGGGCATACATAGTACGAGGCTTGTTCTCCTTCTTTCGCTACGAAAACAAAGATTTCAAAAATTCACGACAAAGCAACTCGAACTTTCCCTGCAACGAACACAACACAGCTTCTACAAGCTTCGACAGTTCTGCCTCCCATCCTGCCACTGCCGACGAGCTCGTCGCTGCCAAGGTCAAGCGTGAGCAACGGCTCACCTCTCCCGGGCAGCAACGAGCAGCCGCGGAGCAACTGCAAGCTTCCAACAGTGCATCCGCCGGCAGCGCAACCACGACGACACAACCAAGCAGTGCAGCCGGGACTTCCTCCACACCAGCCGAAGCGGGCGCGGAGAAAGAGAAGCTCTCCCCTGACGAGGAAGAGAAGCTTGCAGCACGAGCTGCGGAGATGGCGGAACGCCTACAACGCACTAAGGAGCTGGAGGACGAGTGTCGAAGAATTGACGAGGAGAACACCCGGCGACGCGAGGAGATCCTGGAACCCGACTACGATGCTGAGACCCTGAAGGACCACGACGCGGCGGACTTCGAAGACTCTGCCGAAACAGGTACGGGGACGAAGGCCCACGCCGGGGACGTGTTGGATGATCGAGATTTTCAGGAGCCGTTGCAGCGCTCCGCACGCGCTGGCGCAGGCACAGAATCTTCTCGTCCGCGCCGCGACGTGAACGGCGCGCTTCTGGACATCGAGGACACCCGGCAGGACTTGGTGGAGCGCGTGGAGCGGCAGACGTCGGAGATGCAGCACCTGCGGCGGATCATCGACCGGCAGGCGGATTTGATCAACTCGCAGTTGAACGCGCTGACGGTACTTCGGGAGGCCTCCGCGGACGTGAACCGACGAACCGGCACCGCGCCGCGGGCGGTGTCGAAGACGAAATCCAAGAAGGCGGCTGCGGCTCCTGGTGGTGGCGCGGATGGTGGTGAGGAGGCCGCCGAAGATGGCGACGTGACGGACCGGACGGAAAAGCTGGAGCGGTTGCTACTGGACCAGAGACTGCGGATCCACGAGGCAGTCGCACAGTTCAGCGGAGGCCTGAAGAATGTGGAGAGCGAGTACTTAAAGTGGGAGAAAAAGCGCTCCGTGCGGTACAATCGAGGATCGGAGGGCGAGGATAATCGAGGATCGGGTGGGGGTGCCGACGACGGGATTGAGATGGACGCTGGTCATAGTGGAAACAACGCACAAGCGCTCGCCGACGGGACGAAAAGCAGCGCGAAGTAGAGCCATGGCGCCCAGGGGCCTCGGCGGTCGCGGATCCAAAACACCTAGTGATCAAATTTTAATTTTATGTCTCTCCACCCTGCTCGACGCTTCGGCTATGTACAGGAGACCCCCACTCATTCGCAATCGCACCGGCGCGTCAAAAATGCCGAAACGAAACTAGGTATAAGATTTGTCCAGAAACGTAAACGATGGGCGCACGCGCGTAGCTTGCAAGAGCAACGCAGAAACAATGAATGGCGCAAGCAAAAATAAACGTCCACGAAAACGTTAAAAACGCACCAAACAAATGTGGTCGACGCAAGACAGATGACGCTGGTATCAGTGCGCATGCACTCCGAGAAATCTCAACATCGTATATCAATGTCGTTCTTTCAACATCTGATTGCTGGTTGAAATTTGCCGTCGTGAGAGCTTTTTTGCGGACAGGCCAGAGGACTGTCACCAGAGGCCCCTGATTTTCGTGGACTCCGTGCTCTTTCGATTCCTTCAAATTGATATGCCTCCTCTGAGACACAGCTTGGTACCGTTTGTATAAAAGTGTAGTGTAGTGGCCATGCCTTTGTTCGATTCAAGTTTTGCGGAACGAAAAGAGCTAGTCAGTCCTCCATTCCTTTTTGAGATTGATCCTCACCGCCTTCATTTGTCAGCAGAATACGTTTCTGCAAAGAAAATTTATCACAACTGTTCATCATGTCGTCCTCCGGTCCCGGACAAGGCAGCTTTGCCTCAGGTAGTTTTGGCACAAGTGGTGATATATTCGCCGCTGCTCTCGCGGAGCATTCCCAGCAGCAGCAGTCGCAGCCGAAGGCCAAGCAGCAGCCCAAGGCGCGTGCCAAGCGACAGCCCAAGCGTGCCGCCGCGCCATCACAGCAAGCGTTTGCTACACCCGCCGACCATGGCGCCGCAACGACGCGGAAGACCGGCCAGAAAAGTCACAACGGAAAGACCTCCTCCGCCTCGGGGAGCGCTGGAAGCGCGGCGGCAGACAGCCAGTCGCAATTTCTGGGAAACAGCCAGTTCACCAGCCAGATGGGCAGCACGAATCGCCAGATCGGATCAGGCACCACCGGTCGTGGCGGAAAGAAGGCGGAGAAAATCGTTCCAAAAGTCGAGCTCGAGCTGGGCCGGCTCGTGCTGCCGAGTTTCGTGCGTGAGATCCGCGACGCGGTCTTTCGCGCAAACCTGAAATCGCTCGGGGATTTCTCGCTGCGGGACCTAAACTTCGTGGCCTCGTCGTCATCCACCACGTCGGCCTCGTCGTTGTCGTCCACGGATGCGGACGTGCCGTTTGCGGTGATGAGGACTTCGTGGGACTACGCAAGCCAACTCGAAAAAATTGCTTTTGACCAAAAGCAAGAGTGCCACGGCCACCAGAATGCGAATGCGGCGAGCACGGCGGACCCCCGCGTGCCCTGCGTCTTCGGCTTCTTCGACCGCACCGACAAGCTGGGTACGACCGGACTGCTCCCGCTCAATGGCAGCACCGCAGCGGCCGCGGCCTCCAACACCCACAACATGCCATCCTCCTCCTCCTCGAGCAGTGCGCCGAAGGGCTCGGTGGACGCCCGGCTGGAGGAACTGATGCACGCGTTGAAATGCTACCAGGCCCAGATCCGCGCCGCGCGCGCGGTCCTGCTCGTGAAGTCGACCGATCGGTCCACGGACTACCTGGCCAAGGGGCTGATCAGGTACGACTTGGACGTGGTCGAGGCGACCTCCCTGGACGAGGCGGGCGTGTACGTGGTGCTGGCGGTGGAAGCAGTGTTCAAGTCGAAGACGAAGAAAAGCACGGGCGAGTTTCACCACCGTTCTGAGGGGTGCAAGTCGGTGCCGGTGAACGTGGAGGGCGTCGGAGCCATGTTCGGGACGTGGTGCAGTATGCTGATGGAAATCCCGGGTTGCGGCGAGGAGATGGCGAAAGTGGTCGCGGAACGCTGGAAGAGCCTCCCCGAATTCGTGAAGGCGGTAGAAGAAGAAGCGGTCGCGGGAGGAGGTGCGGGGGGTGGTGTCGCTAGTGGTAAGGGTAGTTGCAACGCGGTCGAGCGCGAACTGGAAGAATTGGCCGTGCCGATACGAGGAAAGAACGAAACGAGGCGCCTGGGACCGGTATTGGCGAAAAGAATCGTGCAATTTTTCGCGAGCGAAGACAGCGCGGAAATTATCGCCGCGTAGTGTTGTGAGAAGTGGTGCGCGACGCAGGTCTTGGGTGCTACAAAGGTGCTGTTCGTGAGCACAACAGCATTTTTGTGCCAGAAACCAAACTTTCGACATTTTGGATTGGTCATGCGGCTTTTCGTGGTCAGGTTGATTTGTTCCCGTATGTGTATGAAGGACTCGTTTCGACGACGCTTGAGAGTGCACGAAACTTCGTTCGACGACGGCGACGTTGATCGTAGAAGGAGAGAACACTACGAGGGCGCGTGAGTCCGAGTCAATCGCGAGGGCAACTTCTTACGCAAAAGAGAACTCTCGTCGCACTCGATCGATATTGATTCGATATAGAAAAGATTACATGGATAGGCATAGGCGTGCGTAAGTACCTGATAACGAAGGCGATCCAGACGTTGCAGCCAGACGGAGACGTAAAACAAGAAATTAGAACAAGATGTCGAGCTCCCTCGACGAGCTGACTATCCCGCAGTTTGACGGGTCTCTCGTCTTTCTTGCCAAGGCCGCTACCGTCGCGTCGTGCGTCGTGACCTTCACGCCCCTGCCGTACGTGTACCAAATCGTCGTTACCGATGGCGACTCCATCGCCGAGATGACTCGCACCGCGCGGGGGAAAATGAACTTTTGCCTCCCCTACGTCTGCCTGTACATGAGCGCCATGTTTTAAGGTTTGAAAAAACTCAGGTTGAGGTCCAGTTTTAGGCTTGCTGAGGGTTCTTGCACTTGCTGCAGCTCTCCCCTCCATGGACTAGGATCAGCAGGGTCCAGAACCACATCGGACGTATGGGCACTTCTGCGTATGGCCCCACGAGAAGGCTGCGGCTCCTTGATGTGTGTGGGTCCCACCCAGCACACCGTGCAGCGCCATATTTTTGGGAAGCCCACTACTTCTGGGCGATGGCCATGGGTGCCATCTGATCACGGGAAGATCCGATAACGGCTAAGTCTAAACCTGAACCGTCGGAGCTGGGTTTTTTCAACCTTTAATTTTTCTGGGGGTTTTACGGGTACACGACGGACAATACGGACATCGTGTTCGTGAACGCGCTGGGGGTGTTTTGCTTCCTGGGCTACCTCGGGGTCAGCACGTGGTACATCGAGAAAAACCGCGCGAAGCAAAAAATGCTGCTCGCGGCTGCGAGGGCGCAGAAATTGGCCGAAAACGCCGGCGCACCCTCGACGCCGGTCGCGGACCCCGTCGAGATGAGCAGCGCGGAGCACGCGGCGCCCGAGCAGGTGATGTCCTCCGCGGCGCAGCAACTGCATGCTGATGGAAACTTCTCGCCAGGCGGGAGACCACCTCCTTCGCAGGATACTACCAACGCTGGGGCGAACGAAATGCTAAAGCTAAACGGAAACGGGACCACGACCGCAGCGCATGCTGTGAATTCCAAGAAAATGTCAGCAAATACATGTCCGTACGCGCAGCAGCGGGGGAGTTTCGCGGGGGATCCGCTGTTTCGGTACTCGAACCTGGACTCGATTTTCGTCTGGAAGTCCTCCTCGAAGGATTCCGTGTCGAGCACTGCTTCCGGTGATTGCGGTCGCGGTGTGGGGCTGCTCTCCTCGTCGTCGGCGTCGTTACTCACGGCCACCACGGCGGCGGGAGCTACATCTAGCAGTGCGGGGTCGTCGTCTTCGACCTCGTTGGGGAGTTGTAGCAGCGCTTCCTCGTCCTCCTCGTCGTCGTCGTCGGAGGGGTTGCATTCTCAGGTGGTGTCTTCCGGATCCGAAGACGAAGGACAGTTGCTCCTGGGAAGGAGCGGCGATTTGGAGACTGGCGAGCCTGTGGACTTCGGCGCGCTCGCGGAGGCGCAGCCGTTGCTCGGAGACCACAACCGGATGGGCGTTTCCGCTGGGGCAGAAGCAGGAAGCGGCGCGGCTTCCCAAAACAGCTCCACGGCTGTGGAAACAACTGGAGTCCCAGGCGCGGGGATTTCTGCGCAGCCGTTTTACGCCGGTGTGAACACACCAGCGGCCGAAGACGCGAATCAACTTCGGGAGGAGCAGGCAGTGAATCACGAGAAGCGCGTGAAGCGGCGGATGCGATTTTCCTTTCTGTCCGGGTTCAACACGACGATGGTGGCGGGGACGCTGCTTTTCTGCCTGGGTGTCTTGCAGATGAACACGCATGAGGACCATGCGCAGAAGCTCTTGATCCAGGAGGCGCACCATCAGAAGCACTTGCGCGAGGGTCACAGCGCGGGTAAAGTGGGCGCGAAGCCGAAGGAGAAAGAGGTGGATGGTGCGGGGGCCGCTGCGACGACCGATAACTCATCGGGCGGAGGATCTACGGTTGGGACGAGCAGGGGTCGTAGTGAAGAGAAGGTGGGAGCGGGCCACGGCGGGGCGGGGGAAAGTAGTAGTGCTGCCGTCAGCGACAAAGCCAATAGAGGTGCCAAAGATGGCGCGATGAAAACAGCCTCAGTCGGTGATGCGAGTGGACAGAGTGTCGGTTCAGGAGACAATGTGTCTGCGCGATCTCAGGGCGACGTAGAAGGAGTCCGTACTGGCGCGGGGCACGACCACGATGATGGCGAGAGTGAAAAGGACCCATCGCGGGCGGTGGACAAAGACCAAAAGCGGTTCCTTCCAAAGTCAACGGAGGGCGGCGCAGGAGCGGAAGAAAGAGTGAGCGGACCTACGGGAGCTGCTACGACACCGTCTGACGAATCAGGCGAAACGAGCGCGGCCACTAAAAAGCAGCAGCTCCGCAGCGAGCCGTCAAACGTTGCGAGCGGCAACTCCGAAGATGCAGGGAAGGTCAAGACTATTGGGGACGCCGGGTCCGTCTCCGTTGTGATCAAACAAGGAAAAGCGCGGGATGGCGCCCAGACGTCGGGAAAGGCCTCGGAGGACGCAGGGGAGACCGTTCTTGTGATCCACTCGGGTAACAGCAAGGGCAAGGCGGCCGCCACTACAGAAGGGGGCGCGCGGTACTTGCTCTCTCAGTTATTTGGCGACTTTTTCGCGACTTTTTTGTGCGCCGCCTTCCTCGGTTCGCGTCTTTTTAGTGTCCTGGCGGCGCTCCCGCCCAGCGCGTCCAGCTCTAGGGCCGTGCAGCTGCAGAGCCGCACCCAGGCCGGGAATGGCGATCATGCGCGCACTGGTGTCCGCCGTGGACTGGCGTTCCGATGTCGCTGCTGTTTCATCGCAAGTAGCGCGCCCGGCCCGTTCCCGCGTCCGCAGGATAAGGCTCCGGCGCGCCCGCTCTGCGCAAAGTGGTTGCGCTGACAGCGAGCGCACCCACTGCAGCGGCTTGCTTGCT
>RXOD01006385.1:0-10496 GCA_005223375.1 Amoebophrya sp. AT5.2
GTACCCGTACCCGTACCCGTACCTGTTCCGCTGGCAGAAGACGGAGACGCAGCGAGGGCACGAGGACGACCTCCCGGGGTATGGTGACCGGCATCCCGCAAGAATAGCTCTTGATCGTGAAGAGGAGCCCCCGGAGCACTCGGCGCGGTCAGTACCTGTCCCTGAGGCGGAAGAACCGTTGACCGCACTTCCAACTTTCTATGGATGGCGGGGCCAATGAGGGTGGGGTGCGGTGCGACGCCCGCTTGAGACGGGGCAGATGAAAGTAGCGCAGCAGGCACGACGGTCGCACTCGTGATGTCCGGCGCAACCGTTTGCGGAACAGTTTCTTGTCCGGGACGAGGCATGGCGGGGACGATCGCGCCAGCATTCACAGATGTGGAACCATCATGGGATGGCACGGGGCCCACACTCGGACCCGCGGGAACGATCGTGCCAGCACTCACGACGCTCGAATTTCGAAGACCCATATTTTCACTTCCACCGGCCGGCGTGGGCGTCGACGGAACGGTTCGTCCGATGTCGTGAAAGTTTTCATCTTGCGCAGTCGGCGTCCCGATGTAGTGTTGATTCTTTTCGGCCGGCAACCCTACCTCCACCGCGCCCGGGCCTGGCATCTGCGTGAGTACCGCGGTTATGTTTCGCCGCACCTGGTCGATGGAGGGCTTCTCGCCGTGGCGCATTTTGGACAGGTCGATGCGGTCCCACAACAGGTTGGCCAGCGCCCGCAAGTCGTAGGCCGTGACTTCAAACGCTTCGTCGTTGTCGCGCCTCCATTCCGCGGCCACCACTTCTACTTTCCGCGGGCCGTTGGTGACGGCGGAGAAGTCCTCGACCAAATACTGGAACTTCGACACGTAGCCCCTGACTCTGCTCTCGTACACCGGGTTCTCGAAAAACTCCGTCACTTCCCGCACCAGCATCGACACCGGCAGCCGCAGTCCTTCGCGCGCGACTCCGACTTCTCGCGCCGAAGAACGCGCCGGCGCCCCCTTTTGTGTCGCCACCTGCTCCTCCGCCACCTTCATCACCACAGGAACCTCTTCCCGGAACTGCACATCGATGTGCGCGTGAATGTCCCTCACCGTCAGCTTCGGAACTGAATCCCCCGCGGCGGGTCCCGGAAGCCCTACGCCGTGCAGTGACCGCGGCACGAACCGCACTGACCGCTGCCTGACCTGCCGGAAAAGGTACTCCGCCAGCTCGCCGCAGTTCGTCACCGGCCGACGGCTGATACCCATGCCGTCCCCATGTGGATCCGTATTCGTCGGCGACATCTTCATCTGCATCACAGTGTCGGCGTCCGTCTCGTCCTCTGGGTTGGGGAGCAGCTCGACCGTCGCGTTGGCGTACTCGAACCGCATCACTTCGCGAGCGGGCGCGGTTCCTTGGCTAGTCACAACCGCCGCCCGCGCATTTAGGTACTTGACGAACTGGCGGAGGTTTGCCGCCGCGGGCAGCGTGTGCAGGTGCTCGCCCGTGTCGATGTTGAAGAAGGAAATCATCTCGAGCCCCTCGTGGACGAGCGAAAACTCCTTTCCGGGGAGCTGCGGCTCCGGCCCGACGGCGCGGGAGGAGATGGAGCGGCCGGTCAGCGGGACGGGCGGGGCTGCCGGCGCGTGCGGGCCAAGAACCACGTTGGGGGCGCTGGCGCTGCGGCGGGTGGCGGTCGGCAAATTATGGGGGGCGCGCGGGAGTTCTTCTTGTTGGGGCTGCTGGTGCGGGGGGCGCTTAGATACCGCACTCGCAGAGGACGAAGCGGCAACGTTTGCGAGCGAGGGATCAGCAAGCTCCCGTCTCCGCATCAACATCGAGATTTTATTTTCGTAAGACTCGTCTTGTTGTACAACTTGTTCGTGGCGCTGGTCTCGGTCGCGACTTGGTTCATCTGGGTTCGAAATTCGACTTGTCGATGCTCCTACCGCCCCACTGCTCCCCGCTTCATCGGCAGATGCTCCCGTAGCTCTCCCGCCACTGCGATTCGCCATGCCGGACGCGGACGAGAACCGAAACGCTTTCACTGGCACTCCAGCTGCACTTATTGCCGCAGCAGTTGTCGGCGCCGCGCGCGACAGCCCGGACGAGTCAGTTGCGGCGGATCTTCTTGCTGGCCTGAAGATGAATGCAGGTGCATCCGCCTGGTAGTTCCTCTCCTGTTGTTCCTGGGTGGTCGTGGCGGCACCGGTAGCTTGCACCTGCTGATGTCCGCTCGCAGAACCGGACGGACTTGCGTCTGGCGTTGCGGTCGGAGTTGGCGCGTAGGACTTCGGCACTGGCAGTTCCATGTAGCGATTGAAGGCACGAGCCCAAGCCTTCGGTTTGGAGGCGGGAGCGCTGTTAATGCTGCTGGATCGTTGCTCGGCACTGCCGGCAGTGCATGCGGGTTGCAGGACTAACCACGCTGCAATCGAGACGATAGCTCGTCCGAAGGAGCGCTGACGGTGGAAAGGTGTCATTTTGAGCTATTGATAATCTACTTCGTAGAGTCTATGTTGCCGTGAGTCTTACAGAAAGCAAGGCCGATGTTATAGCCTCACCAGAAATATTCTAAATATCTATGTAGTACGAGCGAGACGTTGACACAGTAGTAGAAGTTGCAGATCGATGTTGACAAGGAGAAGCGAGAGTGGTGTCGTAGGTAAGCACTAAGCAGTGGCCGTCAGTAGATGTTCGCTAAATGTAAATTTTATTTTTATGGGAGATGCAGTTGCAGATGCAGGTTGAATTTAAGTCTTTTGTGTTGTTGCAATGCGTGTCGCTGGAAGAAACCAAGACCAACAAAGCCTGTGCAGATGGTTTCTAGGATCTTGCTAGCGATGCTTTTTCTTGACCCCTTTCCATCTACTTCTACTCGTTCTGGTTCTCGAGTACGCACCGTCTGCTGGAGGTTCTTTCGTCCTAGAAGTCACGATCACGTCTGTTTCTTGTGCCTGTTGTTCATTTTTATTTTTTGGCGTGAAAAAGAACTGGGCGGCACGCCACCAGAACTGTGTGTTTGCCTTCCTATTGCTGGTACATGCGAGCGCGAGTGCACACATTACAAGATCTCGAATTCTGATCGACAACCGACCTACATTGTCATTGAAGATCTTCGGCCGGGAATGCAAGAAGTGATCAATTTTTGTATCCACGACGATCCGCATCCATGACAAAACCGGAACACACAGAATTGAATATAAAAAAATAGAATAAGTATGTGCCGGTCGGGCGTGGCACAAGCGGGTAACATTTTGTTTAATTGGCACGATTCATCCCAGCATGGTTTTTTTGCACGATGCCAGAAGCATCAGAAAATGGTTTTCAGCAATAGACCTCCAAGCTATAGCCACCTAAGAAGTCGGGCGAGTTTCTTCTACACGACCAGACACTTAAATAAAAAGTACACGACAGATGAAGTGAGTCGCAGCAAGGATCGAATGAAGGAGCAGGGAAGCCAATAAGCAAAATTCCTATTCTAGGCTCGTCGTCGAAAAAATTGAAGCAAGATAGATGCTTGAATTCGATGAATCATATTTGACGCGAATTTTGAGCAAGACCGATGTGGCTTCTGTAGCTTCCACAGGAGTTCTTTAGACTGGAAGAAATTCAAAAGTGCGACATCTGCTACGCCTCGTTTGTCTACTTCTACAGGGTTCATGCCCCCGCCGCTGCCGCTGGGGCTGACCCTTGCGCTGCGTCCGACGTGACAGCCTTCTTTTTGTTTAGGTGCACTGTCTCCCGCTTCAGGACGTGCAGCAGGGTCTGACTGGATTCCAAAATTTTCATGTAGGCCGCCTCCGTTTCCTGGATGGTTTTGTCGAACTCGTTCCGTGCCTGCGTCTTTTTCACCAGCGACGCGTTGATTTTCTGGAGCCGATCCGACAAAACCGCCAGCTCCTTCTGCACCTTCGCCTTGTCCTCCTCCTCCTTCAGAATCTGCACGTTGAGCTCCTCACGCTTCTCGCGCAGATCCTCGATGCTCCCCACGAGCTCGACGTTGTAGCTCTGCAAGCGCGCCTTCTGGGCCTCCATCATGGTCATTTTTAAAGTGCAAAGAAATGTTCCGTTTTTGTGGTAGTCGCGATGTATGTTGAAGAAAAAGATGAGCTGGAGCTGCGGCCAAAATTGCTGGTTCCGAGCAAAGTAGCTTTGGCGTGGTCTTCTTGTGCTTCTGCTTGTCGTGGTGGATGAAAGGTGCTTGAAAAGTTGTGGGTTTTCCTTATTCCGTTTTGGTATTTTGGGTTTGCGCTAGAAGTTGCGGGGCACTTTTTCTGCAGGGAAATCCATGGATAGTAATTCAGCTTCAGTGAGTACTAGAAGAGTGTTATTTGTACCTTAAGAAAGTAAGTAATCGTATGTTGATCAACACCGCCGAAGTTAGTAGCATTGCCACTGGGACTGGCACTGACCACGTCGATTTTGATGTACTGGAAGTTCGCTGCAAGATTTGACCGACTGGAAGATCGCTGCAGGAATTTTTTGACCGAATTATGCAGAAAGGCCCACCGACGAGAATGAGATGCAGAAGCGTCAACATGTTGTCAATATAGAAATCGCCAGCATCATGATCATGATGACCATCATCATCTTCACCCATATCTCCTCAGCGCGAGGACTGCCGGCGCTTCCGCTTCAATTGTTTCAAATTCAGTCTTCGTGAAGTTTCAAATTAAGTAAGTCGCTTTACTCCTGTCCTGCATCAGAAAACGGTTCCAACTTCACGCTTGAAGCCCTTCTCCACTTCTCTGGAAGGCAACATTGTTTCACAGTGTGACCCCTCTCACGCGGGAGGGCGAGAACCCAGATTTTGTCCAGCCCACGTCGTCAACCAGCGACACCATCACAGGAGATGAAGAAGGGCTTGAAGCGACCGGTAGAGCCATTCTCCACTTCTACAGCAATCATCAGGAAATGCTGGCGCCTTCGTGAACCACCTATTCAACCGCCGCTTTGTCCTGTACGGGAATCCTCCAGACCTTTCTTACAATCGGAATCCCCATCCCCGGTGTGTTCAACGCCTTCTCTGGAAGCGCATTCCGAAACACCAGCTCGTTCCATTTGCGTTTCCAGTCGTGCAATACCCCTTCATTGGCGACTTCCACTCTCTGCAACGTCTCAAACATCTGTTCCGAATCGCCGCGAATTGGTTGCAGATCTAGGCGGTGCTTTCCCTGGAGGTTTTCCCGACGACGCTGCAGTATACTCTTGCCTTCCCGTATTTTGCTTCCGGTGCCTGTCGTCCTCGGAGTGCTATTCTCATCGGTCGTGCTGCCCCTGGCGTAGTTGTCCTCGAGCGTCAGGCTATACGGTGGGTTTGCGGTTTTCGTGCCGCCACCGTTAGGGTCCATGTCGCTCACGGTAGCGGCGCCGGCTGTTGAAGCACCATTACCACTCCCGTTTGTTGTTCTTCGTCCGTTACCGTTTGTCTTTGTTCCTCCTCGCTCTATATGGTGGGGCCAGCTGCTCAGTGGGGAAGTACTAAGTAAGTTTCGAGGTGCGATTTCTGGGAATTGTGTAGGAAGTCTCTACTGGTGGAGGAGGAACCTAAGTAGCGAAGTGGCGGTCTTCCAAAGACCATCTGTTTCCATCCTTCGCAGAAATAGCAGCTTCAGCTCCAGACAGGACCTTCGACCCTGTCGCGCCGGACGTTCAGAGCGCGTGCCCTATTTCGTCACCCTAGGAAGTCCATCCCGAACCTCTTAGTAGTTGGCCACTTAGCACTAGCAGCTGGTCCTTTCATACTCGACCATGGCACTCTCCCACTCCCTCCACGGCAGCGGGACGGTCCCTAACAAACCTTGCAACTCTGCCCACGAAATCTTCTTCACTTCCATCGGCAAATGCGAGTGCACCCCTTCCCGCAGCTTCATTGTGAGAAAAGCCGAGCTGTAGAAAATAAAGGGCTGCAAGGAATAGGAAGCGGCAAGGTCGTCGTCGGTAGTATTTTTATGCCGCTGGTCGTGGTGGTGGTGCTGGTGACGCTGCGATAGTTGTGATAGTGCTCCTCCTTCTTGCTTCTGCTTCACCACTCCGATCGTGACAAAATGGAAAAACTCGGTCGCTTTTCCGCCTTTCGTGAAATCCTCCGCGTACGTGGCCAGCTCAATTGTAAAAGCCGCAAAATCCGCCGGGCCGTGCCAGGCTTTACTCAACTCCATTCCGCTGTCGAAGGGTGAAATGTTCCCATTTTCCGGCTCCTCCCAATAGCCCAAAAGCTCCTGCCGCAATTCGTTGAGAGAAGTGCGTTTGATTGCGATGTTTGTTGGCACTTGTGCGGATAAAAGAGAATTTTGTTGCGAAAGCGAAAGTGGTCGTGATGATGAAGATGAGGAAGCTGCTTCTGCCGCTGCGGCGCGAGCCCCTCCGCTCAAAACCCAGGCCGCCACTGCCGCCCCCGTGTTGCAGGTCGGGGAGAACTCTTTTGTCATGTCGTACAGGAGGGACAAGTACTTGTCTGTCGCCCGCTGCACGAGTTCGGCGCGCTTTACCGCATTGGTAGCGCGAATCCGCTTCAGGGTCGGGCTATCCTCTTGGCCTTGCTCGCTAAAAAATCCGTCAGTATTTCTCCCGTTACCTCCGTTAGCTTCTTGCGTCGTGACTCGTTCGGAAAACTCTTCGGACTTTAGAAAGTGGTCCCACCAAGTTGGGCCGGTTGCGTCCAAGTCCCCCACATTCGACGCCATGTAGTAGAGAACATAGTCCGGCTTCGGCTCCAATGGAGACATCACAATCGAATTCGAGAAGGTTGGCCCGCGGCGTCCGCCTTCGCATTCATGACCTTGTTCACAACCAGCCGCCGGCGACCGACCGGATGAGGTGGATGAAGACTTCTGCTTTTCTTTTTGCGCTATTTCCATGATCGCCGCTGCGTCGAACTCGGTCCTCGGGAGCGTTACAGAGGAAAACAGCATGTCCGTGTACACATTGTTGTCCAGTAGTTTGGCTTCCAAAAAAGCACTAACAGTGCTGTTCATCATCTTCCTCTCCCACCTCTCCATATTTTCAGTCCCTGGTACACCAGCCTGCGCCACCGCCGCGACGACCTTATCTGCGGGCCGATCAGGCAATATAGGTTCTTTTGAGTGGGGGTTTGCTGACGATGTATTAGTTGTCGTTCTCCCGCCCTCCTTCCTCGCTTGCCACTCTGCGTGCGACTCGGCCAGCTTCCGCGCAAACGCGGAACTTTCCCTCCACAAGAGCAAAATCTGCCGCCACTCTTCTCCACTGAGTCCTCCCTGTAGCGTCGGGTGCCAAAAAATCCAGGGTAAGGATTGCAAAAAGTTCCGCGCCCCGTTGTCCTTCGCATCATTCGTCCCGTCCGCGGCCGCCAAGCTTTCGAAAAACCCGGTTACATCGGTCAGCGGCACTGTTTGGGCCCAGAAGGCGACGAGAAAATCCCCGGGATGTTGTTGGACGAGGGATAACGCGTCGAGGGCTGTTTCAGACGACATGGAACGCAGGTCGTAGAAACGGTTTGCTTGTTTCTTCGTCGACGACGCGGCCTGCTCTTGCAATAGAATGTCGCGGTGGTCGCAGTTGTCGAGACTGCCACTCTGGGACGACGTCGGACAGGCACCGTGTCTCTGCATCCAGTCGATGTTCCCGAAGCTGACAATACTACTGTGCTGGTTTCCCGTTTTGGACTCAGCGCTTAAAGCGAGAATCGGACTCACATTCAGTCGTCCACTCAGTGGTCCCGAATCACTGCTTCTACCGGCTGCCGAATCGCCCCCGTACCCATCAAGCACGGCACTCACCCACCAAGACAGAAGCGACGCCACCAACATCATACTCAAAACCGCGCCACACGGGCGGCTGAAGATCTTCATGCCGCACGAGCCACCGCCGGAGGTAGTTGCGACAACGTTGAGACTCGCGTAGCGATGCAGCAATGCGGTCGTAGAAGTCGGCGTGGTCGTGCGGGAACTGGTTGTGGACCAGAAGAAATTGCCACGTCGATCCCCGTCATCTTCCAATAACAGTCGGTCGAACCGCTGCCGCACAACTTCTTCGTCGTCCACCTCGTCTGAGTCTATCACTACCGGGCGAACTACAACATCATCGTCGCCGTCGGCTGCAGCGCTACGAGTGAGGAGGACCTCATCAGAGGTCCTGCGGGGCGTAGGAGTGCTGCTGTGTAACGACCGCACTGCTGCAACCACACCGAGGGGTTGGCGCTGTACAAGTATATGCAGCTGCTGGGATGTGGTTGTCAAGGCAAAGACGTTCAGGCCGCGCATTTTCTATCTCCCCAAAAATAACCGTCTAACTACGTATCTGAAGCAAAAATATACAACCTTGCGCAAACACTATATCATTATCAGTTTCATTCTATACGATTTTGATGTAATTTACTGGCAGACTTCTGCAAGATTTTTTGATCGAATCATGCAGAAAGGCCCATCGGCGAGAATCAGATGAGCGTGTTGCCATTTACTTGCTTGTAGGAAAGCGAATGTATGTAGAGGGGAACAGCGTGCATGCTTGCGGTACAAATGTAGAAGTGTCGCGGTGCGTTCTTGTTGTGCCCGAACGGCCGGCCTCTGTTCAGTTCGTCACATGGTCATCGTTCGGTCATCATTCATCTTGACCGGGATCGTGACCGTGGTCACGATCGTCATGGTCTTCATCAACAGCATCAGTATGGGTCGCGCGGATGAGGATAACCGACATGCGACTCACTTGGATTGTAGTGCCATTAGATTAGGATCGTGGGAGCAACATCTTCCCACCCACTGCCACTACGAAGAAAAAAAAAGCAAGAAAAAAAATCTACTTCGCCGTGGCGAATTATATAGATTTTTTGTATTTATTGCTTAGTAGGAGCTGCACCATTAGCGGTCTTACTTCGTGTAGAAGTAGCGTGATTACGATTACTGGAGCTTTGTGATAATAGTACGGGGAAGGCGCCCCGGAGCCTCGAAATGAAGTAGAATAAGCTAATTAATGGAGAAGAAACGCGCTTTAAAATTGACTAAAAATGACATAGCCTTTTTTGTCTTCTTTCGTAACACATTGCTTTTCACAACTACAGCTTCAGCTTCTTGAATAATAAAATACTACTGAAGCACCAAGCTCCGAAAGAGATCGGGAGGCGCTTTTCGATGAGCCAGGAGCCCTCCGAGAAGTATACTGGTCGATCCAATTATAAATCATCAAATTAGAAGGGCGGTTTCACAGATTTCCTCTCTAATCACAACTACAAACTACATAGTAAATAGCGTGAATTTAGATAGCGAAAAGCGTGCTGAAGGTTGTTCAGTGACTTTTATCTTTTGGCTTAGGAAATAGAGCGCATCCGAATCCTTTTGACGATGGTAGTTTTTAACTCGTAGGCTTAGTTTCGTGCTTTAGGCCTGGTCTTCGAAGCGTCGGAGCAGTAGCCCCGTCGGCGAAAAGTATCCGCTTTTCATTCATTCATTCATTCACTCACTCATTAGCACTCTGCCCGCGGCGCGAAAAAATTGCTTATGCTCATTTTCTCAGTCATTTCCTGGGCGTGTGCACAGAGCGTATTTCTCCACGTCAGTCTCCTAGTCGGTCGCATTCATAGCGGCCATCCGGCGCCCGGTAGAAGTGGTGTCCTTGTACCACCAACCAATCCCTTCTACCACCAACCAATCCCTACCAACCAAGTTAGTTGGTCGGGACTACCCAACCAGCCCAACCAACCATTTCTCGTCTCATTCACTCATGCTTAACGTGGCGCGGCAGATAAGATCCTCACTGTGTCTAACATTAACACGTGGCCCGTCCCTTCTGCCCGTCCGCGATATGCCGCTGCTCGAGCCCGACCTCGCTCTCGAAGAGGCCAAGACCAAGTCTCAGCGACTGTCTCAGCATAGTGGACTGGTCGAGCCTCACGAATGCCACTTTTCTCGGCTGCCGCGACCCAGCACGCGTCGAGAGCGTTTCGGACCCACTGCGGCGCCCCTTCGACCGACACGCTCACTATGTGGAACGTTCCGAAACGCTCAATGTTTCTTGGATTTCTCACTGAAGTTGTAGAAGAACGCATTGAGGACGAAAAATTACCGTCCTTCTTGGTCAGGACGCGCCACTGCCAACGGAAGGCGCCCGGCATAAGTGGCAAGTTGTCTTGGCCCCCAGGTGGAATCACGATGTCCCCCAAGTGGGATCCTTGCCGCCACGCGACCGCCCGTTGTTTCCAGTCCACCTCTGGCATCAGCCCACCACCGTCTGTGTGCCTATGATACAAAACAGTCTCGCCCTGGTCGTTCTTCTCAAAGCCATGGCGCCGGCCCCGGTCGGCCAACTGAAGACCGAGAACGTCCGCAACTATATGCAGCGCGAAGGTAAGCGCGACCACCGCCCGGGATCTCGATTCCGGGGTCCGAGGATCTGCATTTTCGATTTCGTGGACTTCTTCCACACGTAACGCCAAGACGTGACGTAGACGTTCAACCAGGCTCCTCAAATGATCGCCGCCATGGGGCTCAGTGGTTGCGGCACAGGCGTCGCGCACTCGTTGCGCAACATCGTGGAACACGGCAGTC
>RXOD01006386.1:0-10492 GCA_005223375.1 Amoebophrya sp. AT5.2
GGAGCCGTGCAGGGTCATGAACTTGTCTCAGTAATTCAAACGGGGATCATATTTATAATACAGATGCTTTTTTATATCGGAAGATCTACTTCTTCTTCTACAAGCATAGCCTCGCGGCTTGACTATAGCTTGATGTCCTTGTTCCTTTACAACCGCTACAGATCCCAGTACTCGTCTCCGCTGCGCATGTCGTCGAAGTTCGCTCTTTTTTCGTCGCTTTTCCACGTGAGCACGTCTTCTCCATTTTTGCGCAGCGGGTCGCGTGCGATCAGGATCCGCTTGTGCTGCCGGTAGTGGTCCGCCGTACCCGGGCGGAAGGGCGGGTCCGACTTCCCAGCACCGATTTTCCGCGCCTCCGTCTCAAAGTCGGACCGACAGAACCGGGTGGAGACCAGATCGTCGCGGTGGTGCCTCATCTCGTTGTGTATGAAGGGCCCGGCGATGGTAAGAAAGTAAGTTGGCAACTGGTAAGTGCTTTGTAATGGGGCCCCACTACTTGGGCCGCGGCGGATTTTTGCCTTAGGAGGCGGATTCCCTTAGATGGCGAGTGCGTTAGGGCGCTCTGAACCGCCCGGCGCGAAGCGGCGAGAGGTTTGAGATGAGATGCCCCATTGTCATTGTGGTGGTAGGGGCTGGCGTCCACGGGAGATCGTCGATAAGCCATGGGATGGTAGAGGGGGGCGCTAGGCGAAAGCCAATCATGACAACTACTTTCTTTCTTAGAATGCATGGTGATAGGACCTAAAAAGAGCACGGCAGGCAAAAGAGGGCGATCAGGGCGGCGATTGGTTGTCAGGTTTAGGGAGGCCGCCGGAGAAGTGCCAACCCTCCTGCCGATCGCGAGAAGTCGCGCGCGACCGCGTTGCTACTGCAGACCTGCTCTTCTATTTTGGGATTACCGAAGGGGACCCCGAAGAGCCCCCCCAAAAAAATTCCTATCCCGCACCAATTGCCTAAGTAATAACTTACCACCTGGTCCCGCCATATTGTGCCAGATGTGCTGAACCGAGGGCGCGTTCTTCTCCGAACGGGACAGACGTCGACTGCTCTTGGTGTCTTCGTGCTGCAGGTGGTTCGACGCGTAGTTCGCGTTGGGTGGCCGTGGTTGGGGGCTAGTAGAGATGGTGCCAGGACGAGCCCGCGAAAATCCGTGCTCCAAAAACGGATACACGCGCGGCGCTTGGCGCCAGGACGCGTCGAAGTGCCTGGTCGATTCGAGATGACAGTGAGAAGATGGTCGATCAGATAGAACTACAAGGTCCGGAAAAATAGCAAGTAAAGTACCTGGCGTCCGCGTCGGCTGTGTGGCCCCCACCCCCTCGCTGGAGGTGGTCGTGCCTGTTCGCGGCGGTAGTGCTCTCCTTGGGCGATGCGTCATCGCCGGTCGCGGGGCCGCTTAGCGAGGCTTTCATCTTGGAAGCTGAAGCTCTTTCGTCCGCAACTAACGCACTCTGCCGCTGTTCAGCTACGGTCTGCCACGCACGCTGCAGCTGCCTGACAGGAGGTTCTCCAATCTCCGACCTCGTTCCTCGAGTAGAGCTGCTATTCTTCAGTTTCATTTTCCCCCGAGCCGCCGCGATTACTTCGCTCGCAGGTTTTCTCAGGTTGTCGACGTACTCCGAGACCGTTGATCTCCTGCTGCGCTCCTCTGCGCTGGCCGTGCTCATCGGCATGATGTTCTTGGTCCCCCCGTTCTTTATTTTTGCTTCTTTCTTCTTCATCTTCGAAGAGCGAGCGGTGCTTCTACGCTCCTGGCGGCCCCGGTCTGGGAGGTCCTCTCCACGACCGTCCGCACCAGGAACCACGACGGGGACTTCCGGGTTTTCCGTATCCGCCAGAACGACGGCCTCGTCCTGCAAGGCGCACTGTTCACGTCCAGCACCTCCGCCAGGCGCCGCGCCGGCCACGTCTGGTTGAAGCAGCACCTCCTGCGCGGCCCGAGGAGGGTCATCATGATCGGTTTCCTCAGGGACGGCTCCGCGACGACCTCCTCCCCCGCGTGCCGATCTCTCTCGCGTGCCGCGCAGGCGCGCTTCCGTGTACTCGAAGTCTGGCGCGGGGGAGCGCAGCGATTTTGCCATTTGCCGCGAGTGTCTTGGCGGCACGTGGCGGTCGTCGCGCGCTTCCGCCCTGAGCTGCTGCTCCCGTAACTGCTCCAGGTGCTCCCTCACGTCCGCCTCCGTCGGCCGCCACGCCTTCTTCAGCTCCCCGGTGTCGTAGGTCTTACAAGCGTGATCCCTGGAATTGCTCCCACGGCGCACTCGCCTTTCTGCTCTTTCTCGGCGCAAAAGCCGGCGGGGGCTCATCCTCGAGCGATCGTCCTCTACTCTCGCCCCGCTGCTGACCACATCCCCACCTCCAGCGCGGGCGCCCCCGCCCGCCACAGCGCCTAGAGACTGCGAGCGAGCACTGCTTTTCGGTCCGATTTCATACTCCGAGTCGTTGAACTGCTCATACATCGCGTCTTCGTTCATGCGTTCGCAGCCCACCCTCCCCTTCCGCGCCACGGCGTCGATGTCGTACCGGTCCTTCCTGCTCCCCACGCGCGCTTTCGTCACCGCGTGGAAGTGCACCGACTCGATCATCTTCCGCTTTGGGTTTCTAGCGTACTCCGCGATCTCTGCATCCGTGGGACTCGTCATCACCCGCCGCATCCGGTCCGAGTTCGCGTACGTGTTGTGCGCGCCGCAGGCCCGGCCGCGGTTCTCGGGGGGCAAAAGCGGATGCCACCCGGCGGCGGCCGAGGAACTCCGGTGAAGACGATGAGCCGGTGACTCACCACGACCCCTTGTGATCCTCCGCGCGACCTCGGACTTGAAGTGCGGGTCGTCCGCCATGCTGGGCATAAAGCACCCGGTGGAGCTGCGGTCGGCAGCAGTCGCGTCACCGAGGTCATTGATGAGGTCGAACATGTGGTCGGAGCGAGGATCGGGATCGTCGGCGGCCGTGTGCACGACGTCCTGTCCCTGGTTCTGCGCCGGCTCAACCTCGCCAAGACTGGCATTTATTGCATTACTGTCGCCGTGGTCGTGCAGCGAGGAGCCCGCGCCGTACTTCCGCCGCTTGTCGGCCGACTTTGCGAACGCTTGGTCCAGGCCGACGTGGAGGCGCTCGTCCCCTTCGTGCAGGTACGCCGCCCGCTGCAGCCCGGCCGACGGCATTCTCCTGTATTTCCGGACCACGTCCACGTCCGGGCGGCGCACCCACCTTGGCGCGCTGCTCGCCCGCCCCGGCTCCGGGCGCGTCACGTAGAACCGGTCGCGCACCCCTGGCCGAAAGTCGTACTGTGGGCTCTTGTTTTTGGCCTTTCCCTTTACTAGCAGCGTTGAGCCGCTCTCCGCGTACCAGCGGTCCGCGTTGTGTGGCCGCCGGTGCGCGTGCTTCTGCTCCGGCGAGAGAAGGTGCAAGAAGTCCTCGGATTCCCGCTCGTGGCGCTGCTTCTCCTCGATCCTCCTGCGCGCCGCGGGGGAGAGCAGCGCGAAGTTCGCCGCGTTTCTCGCACTCCCGCCCCGGCGCGAGGACGGGGACGCGGACGGCGAGGCGGAGTAGAAGCTGCCGATGTCGTCGGACGTTCTGCGAAACTGCTTTCGGCCGCTGGTGTGGTAGTCGGCAAGCCCGATGTTTTCGTGAACGTGGTCGTAGTCGCGCTCGCAACGCAGCCAGTCCCGCTCGCGAACCATGTCCAGCTCGGTGGCGCCAAGCCCAGCCGCGGGACTGGGGTCAAACCGGTGCGCCTCGGGACTCGACATCGCATACGGCGACATGGCGGTCGTGGGAAGAGCTCGGGGGGGAGCTGCTGGCGACATAGTCGCTCTTGTATCTACTTAGGTAAGACCGAGAGGGTGGCGAAAATGTGAAAATTTTGGGGTTGGATTCGATGTTGGGTCATCTTGGTGTAATTCTTGAGGGCTCACGGTCATGCCGAGCACAGTTTTGGAGTATGTTGGCTGTAGGCGGCTCGGAAAAAGTAAGAGATCGAGATCGACTGTAACTAAGGAATTAATATAGTCGGCCTTCACTTCCACTTGGAGTTGGACAGTCGCACAACAAACAGAAACAAGGCAATGATATATTAATTGGGGGTAGGTAAGTACTATCAAGGAAGTGGCGGTCTGTGTCCATGTCAATTGACTTCCCGGATAAATATGGCAACTTGCTCCTTGCATGAGTAAGATTCGCGCCGGTGATCGAAGATGAAGTGGCGTGATGGGGTCTTGACGAAACACGAAGCAGCTGCAGACGAAAAGCAAACACGGTCTTACAACGCGCACGACGACGACGACGACGACGCAGGCAGTATCACATGATCAACGGTCTAGGGGTTGAGTCTGCCCACACGGATCTCGGGGCGGTACACGTCACAAAATCAACGGAGCCGCACTTACACGAAAAAGACGACTGTCAATCATGTACTGACCACGACGGGTGCATATCTCACGAAAAAGCTGGAGGCTTTGACTCGAGCTTTGAGTTAGTACGAGGAATCGTCGTCAGGCTATTTTTTTGGATTCTTGATGCAGCGCCAGCACAGGCAGGAGCTCCAGCTCTCTACAGCATCAGCAGACCTAAAGACTTATATATTTATAGTACTTTCCTCGTGTTCTCTCGAACTGGCGTTCCCTCGTGTTCCTTCCACCCGCACCCTGCTACATGACCCATTGAAGCTCGTCCGGCTGGTTTTGATTCTGAGAATTATAGTACAACTTTAGGTGGTTGATATCAGTGCCCCTCTTCATAAATCATGATCATCTTCAAACTCTTCGCCTGTGCAGTTACCCCGCCTCTGTTCATCGATCTATCAATCTGGGAATAGGAAAAAAAGAAACAAATCTCGTTTGAGTGAGTACGGAAAGCGAATCTGGACCAGGCGGCTTGTCATCGCCCTTGTCGTGCGTTCCCAGGTTTTTTCTTAACCCTAAGTCGCTATTCATTAATTTGTCGTTTAGTAGAATGCGGTCAATTCCATGCTGGGGCGCTCGTTAGATGAGGGGACATAAACGAAGTGGCCCACTTGGTGGCCGCATCGAAGGAACGTTGGCGCTCGCATCCGTCTGGCGACCTCCACCAGCGTGAATCCTGAGAGCGAGGATTGCATAGGCTATTCACTCGGCTGCACCATGACCGAGAGTTTGATTAAGGATTTTCATCCTCTTCAGACCTCCTCTGTCAACTCGGACGCGCACGCAGCTCGCCGGGGCGAACCGCCTCCTTGTCGTAGGTCCGGTAGTTGTGCACGAGCACGTTCCTCCGTTCCCCCGTCCGGGATGCAGTGGATGTGGATGTCATAGAGGCGGACAAAATAAGCTCTGCAAACGACTAGAAGGGATCGATAGTGTTCCGTTTTCCCCGTCTTCCTGTTGTTCTTTATCTTCCCGCTTTTGGTTTTGCTCCGTCTGTAGACGCGTGCTCGCAATCGGTTCTTGACATCCATTCAACAGCGCCAGCCCCCCCTCCTGACCACCCTCAGGGGGAGACGAGCACTAATTCGCTTGCCGCGTCGGATCGGAAAAGGCTCAGGCTCAGCACCTTCATCGAAACTCCTTGCGCTGGGCCCAGAAAATCGCTGGCCCAGGATCAGTATCGGATCGTAGCTACTTGTTCATGCTGAGGCATAGCACCATGAAGCCGACGACGCAGAGCAGCTGTGCGAAGCTGTACACCGCGTGCGACTTGCCCCGGATTTCGTTGAACAGCAGCAAGCTCCACCCGCTGTACACCAGCATCCAGGAGTGGAAAAAGACACTCGCGATCACGTAGCCGGTGTAGCTCATGGCGGTGAGCGTGAAGAACACGGAGATGAGCCACACCAGGCCCGCGATCACCGCGCAGAAGCTCTCGAACGCGTCCGGGTGCTTCTTCCACGCGATGGCACGCGCGTCCCGGTGAGTCGCGTAGTACACGAGCGAAGTCACCCACCCAGTCACCGCGGCGCCCAACGCGAAGGAAGGCAAGAAGCGAAACAAATGGCTAAGCGTCGCAGCCTTGGTCCGATGGTGCTGATAGGAGGAGCTGCCGCTGGTCGTGCTGTATGGAGAAGTATCGACGGAGCTGTCGAGACCACCACCTGCTGCGCCACCTCCGAAGACGAGGTCATGCTTCGCAAAAGAACCCCCAGCCGCGTCGATGTCTGCCACGCCGTTTTCGAAAGGCACGAACATCAGGGCACCGGAAAATCCGCCTACGACGGCGAACAGAATGCCGACGATGCGCTTCCGGGCCGAATGGTTGACCTCCCAGATGGCGTCGAGCTCGAAAACCTGCAGCAGCGGCGACCGTTCCTCGGAGCAGGCGAGGTACCTACCGATCTCGCGCGTCATGCAGACACCGAAAAGCCCGAGGGTCACCAGTGTGAGCCCGATAAACGCCATGTTCGAAGACCAAATCTGCACCGCAAAAAGGTGGAAACCTGGAACGATTCATTGGCGGGGTTGTGGTCTTCATCGCGGCTATAGCAGTATGGGGAGGCGGGAGCGCGAAAGTCGGAGCGTATAGATAGACAACATGAGCAACTGCAGCATACAGTCTCACTTAGTGACGCGCTCGGGTTCCGGTGTCCCACGAATAGTCCTCGTCTCGTCTGCTCTTACTTCACCATGATCACATATTATTGTTTTCATGATCCGTTTCCGTCCAACTCCTACTCCATCTCCAATTCCGACAAATACGAAACTACCGCGATGAATGCAAGAATGAGTTGTACCGACGAAGAAGCTTCCCAGCACTGCGGTGAGGGTGACGATTGCGCTGCTGAGCGGCACGCCGATGTACTCAACTGTTGTAAACGCGCTTGCCACGCAGATCGCCGCCAGGAACCCGCTCAGGTTTCCGTCGTGATGCAGGAACATGTCGGACCACGACGACGATGCACTGTTATTAGCGAGAAGATAGTGGGTGCCTGCACCTCCACCTGCACCTGCTGAAGAACCACTGCCGTACGCTTCGTCCTGCAGGAAGGAGGTGGAAGTTGCGGAGGTGAAAATTTCCGGATCCACGGCGTGCACGGATCGCGCCGCGTGCAGCTTGAGGTTTTTCGTCAGGAAGCTGATCACGCCAACCACGGGGTGCAGCGCGTCGACGTCGTCCCCCATCGCGGCGTCCACATTGCTGGAGGTGGTCATGGCTAGACGCCGCGATGGGGGACGAGTCGTGGTGGGGGCTCGCCCAGCAAATCCCAGAGCGTCTGCCTGCGCGCCGCCTCCGCTCAGGTACAGCCAGGAGATGTTGCTCGCGAGCAGGACGCCAAGGTAGAAGTAGATCTGGATCAGAAAGGGTTCGTAGTACAGAAACGGATGCGTGCCCATTTGCATCTGGCGGTGCTCCTCCGCCTTCAGCCCCTTGATGTACAGGTAGGAGGTACCGTGAAACACCATCGCGAAGACCGCCAGGATGCGGCCGAAGCGCTCCGCGGACGAAATTTCCGCCAGTCCGTACGCGATCTCCGCCTTCACAGTACCAGACCCGGGAAGCTGCGCCAGCCAACTGGTCACAAACGAATTTTTTGCGGCGCTACTGGCGGAGGCGGATGGCGATGGTGTCGTTGTACTACTAGGATGCGACTCCGCAGACAATTTGAATTTCGCCTCGCTTTCGTCGGGGACGTCCGGCGTCTTGGAAGTGCTCCTGCTCCTCGCGGGCGCTGCGAACTCCAGCTTCGTCGGCGCAGTAACATCGTCTTCTTCAACATCGCCGGCTTGTGCGAACTTGTTCTCCAGCTTCGCAGCCTTTCCCGGCGGTGGACCACGACCAGCTGCGCCTGCTCCAAACCACTGGTCGTGATCCGCCAGGAACGGCCGCGACGAGGAGAGAAGGTGCTGCGAAAGGTGAAACTGCTCGGGAGAAACAAAAGATGGAGCAGTCGAACCACTGTTGCTGGTGGACAGAGCCCCGAGCGCCGCAATCGTGCGATTCAGCATCCTTCGCCTATTAATTCGGGGGTTCTTCGGGTAGCCGGTCCGCCTCTACTCTACGAGAAAAAAGTGGAGGAAGAGTTACAGGAGCATGGACAAGGCTCGTCGGGCTCCTACAACTGCATTCTTCTACTTGATTTTAGGATTCATTGTTTGTTTGAGTCGAGGTAAAGACAATTGTCGTATCCAACATCGTGGCAAAGTGAATGTTAAAAATACGGAGAAATTAATATTTTTAACTGCAGAAACGAACGATCGTCGAAAGGCGAATGGAAGCTCTCGTCGTGGTTGTCAGGCACCTCGTCATCAAGCAATCTCAGACAAACAAAGCCGAAACCATCATCTTTGTCTCCCTCCGTGTACGACCTCACTTTTCATGACCGCTCCGTCGTGGGCGTGTCACTTTCCTAGCTCTACGATGGTTGGATACTAAAGTAGTCAAAGCCAGGCCTAACACGACCATGCATCAGAGCGACTAGTACACACGATCAGGATCACGGCGAAGAACACTGCATAGAACGTCGAGGGTGGTGCAACTACTCTTTTCTTACACCAAAACACCCGAGGGCGCGCAGGAGGACGCCTGTTCGGAGCTTTGTTTCGGCGGCACAGCTGGCAGCAGTCGTACTGTAGGAAGTTTTTGCTTCCGTGTAGTTGAGTCTAGCGATACAATGCCAATGGCAATGCGTATGCGACTCTAGTAAGTCCAACCAGAAGGAGAAGCCATACTGGCCCTGGTGGCGCAGCCACTTCTAGGTAGAAAGATACAGATTGATAGTGCGGAAATTCATGCGTTCAAAGTATTCTGCTGGCGTTCATCATTCATTTTATCCTCGAATCTTTGTGTCCTCGATGAGCTACATCTACCAGGCAAAACCAGTACCAGCGGTCGTTACCAGGTAGACTCCTACATCTACCAGGTCGACTACTTTACCACATACTATCAGTCATGTAAGTGAGCGTGAGAAGCGTTTATTCGTTTGTTTTGGTAACAAGAGCCAGACTCCAGTTTTTGTGATGTCGGCCAGGGTGATTTTCATGTTTTTAAACTTAAAGATTGAATGATAGAAGTCTATTTGGCTTCGTGACCGTCGTGGTAGAGAGTTTCACTTGGCGAAACTGAAGTAAGTAATAGCGATCTTCCTGCTTTCTTTGTGCTTGGTGCGTATCGTAGTTTTTCGTCGAGAGCAAACATCATGCTCATGATCATCTCAAGTCTGTCTCCGTCTGTACTGTCTGCTCTGTATCTGTGATGCCCACGGTGCGGCTGTCCGGACCGGGACCCGTGAGCTAACGCTGCTCCTACTGTTTCTTCTTCCGCAAGAACTGCATCTGCGTCTGCTCCTACTACTAAGTGCAAGCATTTGCGTTAGTGAAAGGATCCGGATGCGGATGAACGTTTCGCTTCCGCTTGCGTTCTATCCTCTTGAGGAAGTCACTGCTCAACATCAACTTTAAACAAGAACAAGGTGACTTCTGACGGTTTAGTCTTATACTTATTGCGAGATTGAAACTAAGCGGGTCATGACGTCGTGGTCGCACTCACGGGCAATGTCGAGGAAGGTGCAAGTGGGACTGGAATCTTGAACTTTGACTTCGCTGTTCGTGCCCCTCCTGCTGGCTCAAGCTCATGATCCGGAAGGACGATATCTTGATCGTCATCTTCTCGGTGGTCGGGTTTTGCGCTCACCGCGCTTGAAGCGGATCCAGCACTCGCTGCCGAAGCCGGGTCCTTTTCGTCTTCCTGCCCCTCCTCGTCGTGGTCCTCCCCTCGAACAGGAACAGGCTGCTGCTCCATCGCAGCTCTGTTTTTGAAGCGTTGTATCGAGCATTTCAGGTCTTTCAGATCGATCCAGGACTGTTGCTGCGGCGGTCGCGATCCGGGACTGTCGCGATCAGATGCAGATCCTTCAGTATCTACATCCCGCCCTGCCTCCACAACATCAACATGTCCCTCGGGCGGAGGTCCTTTGTTCACAGGAGCGAGAAACCCGGCACGTTCTTGCGGTTCGCTTGCAGCGTGATTCATCGTGTGCTGCATTTGCAGTTCCTCCTCCACCGCCTCCCGGTCCACCGCCTCCCGGTCCTGGCTGCAAAAGTCTTCAAAGCCCTCCTCTACTACTTCATCCGTCCGCACCAGCTCCTCCTCCTGGGCGGGTCGCTGCTGCATCCCTTCAGCACCCGCGTCGACCCCTGCTGGGGGGGCGCTACGGTAGCATCGAGTGCCGCGTCTACGGGTATCAGCTTCAGCGGGGTCGAGAACTAGTACGCGGGTGCTGCTGCAGCTGCTGGACCCTGTGTCCTCCTCGAGCCCGGAATCCGTCGGCAATCGGGTCGAACAGCGTGACAGTGCCTCGGCGACGTCGTTCTCGCTCTCGCTTCCGTCTTCGTGTGGCACGGGCGACCAGAAAGTCCCGTCTGAGAAAGCTCCCGGTCCCGGTGATGCTAACGGGCCGCTTGATGCGCCTGCGCCTGGTCCTTCACCTGCCCCCGCGGGGATGCGACCATGACCTCCACGAGCCGGGGGCGGGCCCGGGTCGGACCGGGGAGGAAGCCACTTGCTCTGTCTGAGGTCCCACTTCATT
>RXOD01006387.1:0-10489 GCA_005223375.1 Amoebophrya sp. AT5.2
CAGCATGAACGACTACGTTGTCCGCGCCTTCCCCGACCGCGCGGCGAGAGGGCTCTCCAACCTCTCCAAGAGGCCGGTACAAGGGGCTCTTCGAGGTATCGACCCCCCGGAAGCTGTCCAACGCCAACGCGGTCGGATTCTGCTCATCCGACCGTATTGAAGGCACAGGGCCGTCGCCCGCCGGGAATGTCAGGGCCGGAAACACAAATTCAACTTTTTTTCTGCTCCCAACTTCTGTCGCCGACGCTCGCGGAGTCAGGTCGTACGCCTGTTGCGGCCACCTCGCCGTCTGCCGCCGGACCGACGCTTCCGATGGCTGTAAAAGCGTGTCTCCATGAGCGTCGTCGTCCAGCATCATGACTTCTTTGAAGAAATGCCAAGCGTACTTCGACGCCTTCGCTGCGACGCGTCGCGTGCGTATCCTGTGGGAGCCCCGCGCTGTCACTATGTGCAGCATCGCCGCTTCGTTTGCCGAAAGCCCGCCAACGTCGCAGCAGCTCGTCACTGTCACTTGTGTCGGCCTGGCTGTGGGAGCAGTTGTAGTGGTTGAAGCACCCCCCTGTTGCTTTTGCGCTGCAGATGAAGAGGACCCCGACCCACTGGAGATTATTCTAGTACCAGGCCCTTCGACTGTGGCATAGGACATGCCGAACTCCGGAATCTGTCCGCGGGAACGTATCACCGCCGCCACTGCTGGGCACTCGCGGAGAAAACGCGCCACGACATCCTCGTCTTTCTCCACGGTGGAGTACTGTCCTTGTGCCTGTGGCGTAGCTCGCGCTAGCCAGGCCGGCGAGAACATCTCAGCCAGCACTTCGGCGTTCGCCCCGCTTTGCTGCGTGGAGGACAGCAAAGTAGTATCCCACGCCGCGGGGGGTAGCACGATCGGCTTGGCCAGCGCCTGCAGCTGCCCCAGTTGTTTCAACGACGGCACGACGCCCGACGGCAGGCAGAGGAAGCCGCTGGGGAGAAAGGCTGCGAGGCTCATCTGTTCGAAGGCGCGATTGATCAAATCGAACAGACGACCCCCGTGCGGCTCCCCGAACTTGGCGTCGAGGGCGCTTCGAAACCCGCAGCTTCCGTTCACGTGACGATTCTCGTGGAAGCCGCGCAAGAGAATCACGTTGCTGGGACACAAAATCTTCAACGAAAACAGAACGGCGACCTGAGAAGTGAGGTTGACGGTGCTGAATTCAGTTTCTGCGTCGTGATCTAAGGGCAAGGGTCGCGGTAAAAACAAACGGAAACTGAAAGAAACTACTCTATTTATCGCGCTACAATGGAAAATCAATGTGATACATATAAGTACCAGTTCCACTTGCCACTTGCCTCTGTCCACGTAGTCCCCGAGGAAGACGTACTGAGTGTATCCCAGGTCTCCCAGTGAGAAGTCCGGCAGCGGGAAGCCAAACGCCTGAAAAAAGCTCAGAAGGTCGAGCAGCTGCCCGTACAGGCTGCCGAAGATCTTCGTCGGCAGGTTGTGCGCCGGGCGGATGACCGTGGCTTCGCTCTCAAACAGCTTCAGCGCGTGCATCGTTATTTCCTCCATCTGCTGCGCTTTCAGGTTCAGGAGGCTCGGCGGAAGCGAATGACCTACACAGGAGTCTGTTGAGACCCCGGGCGCTGATGTTGACGAAGAAGAACTTTTCGTAGCGAGCTCTACTTCGTTGCAGTTGTTGAAAAGCTGCGAGACGATCAGCTGGGCTAGCGGCGTCGCCTTTGCGTGCAGGTCGATCCTCGGAGGCGCGGCGCCCGGCGGATGCGCCGTCCCCTGCCTGTCGAAAACGCCGCTTTCCGGATAGGGCCTCAGCGCTGGATTTTCGCGTCTCTTCTTCGCTTCGAGATCGGCCGCTGTTTCCACCTCCAGCTGCAGCTCCTTGCAGTTGTCGACAAATTCCTGCGGGACCTCCATCTGCACGAGAAATTGCTCCCACATGTCGTAGTCGAACTGCTCCAAAGCAGTGGACGAGGAACTAGTACTAGCCGTCGTGGACTTGCTGCAGCTAGCAGTGACGCCAGACACTAGCTTGAGATCCCTCAAAGGCTCCACTGGCGGCTTTTCCGTCCTTCGGCGCGGCTTCAGGATGCTCTTGTGGAATCGGAATAACCGCGAGGTTCCGCGCAGCTGCTCCGCGTGGATAAGCTCGTAGAACCGCTTGAACTGCAACGTCGCGAAAACGGCTTCTTTCCCTCCACCTTCAGCTTCTTCCCCTCTAGCGTCTTCTTCCAGCAGTCCCAGCTCCCGCGCCTTCTCGACGGCCAACTTGCGAGCTGCGACGAGGGCACAACTGGTGCCCGTGGCACTACTCCCCCCTGTGGTGCCAGGCGCCGCACCCGCAGCCGCAGCCGCTGGCACGACTGCTCCTGCCGCCGTTTCGTTCGCGAGTCGGGCGAACTCGGCGAATTCTAGGAGCGCATTGCGGTTCGTGTCGTAGTAGTCGAAAATGTATTGGGACCGCTCGTACCCCGTGAAGCTGTTCAGGATGTGCACCGTCCCCGGGTCCGCCGCGCAGGAGCCCAGGAAAAACTCCTCGAAGTGCAAGCACCCGTCCCGGTTTCGGTCCATCGCATGAAAAAACCCCTCGTACGCCTCCGCGGAACACGCCTCGTAGTACTGCAGCAACCGGCAGAAACTTTGCAGAGTGAGCACCGGCTGCGTCGAGGTGGGTGGCGGAGTGTTCTTTCCAACCCCGGCCGCGGCATCATTCTTCGCATGCAGTTGTTGTACAACTTCTGTCGTTGCGAAGCGGAGGAACTTGCGACGCAATTCGGCCTTGTCGGCTTCGGTGACCTTGGCTTCCTCGAAAAAGTTCTGCGCATTGGAGGACGGCAGCTCCACGGGCGGCGAGTGCTTGCTACTGACCGGGGCGTGGGTAGTGGCGACAAGCGCGGGCAGCTGCTTGTTCGGCCGGAGCTGCGTGATCGTGTCCGCCGTCATCCTCTTGCTGCAGCACAGGGCCTCGCAAAAAAGAACGTCACTGGCCTCCCCCCGGGTCTCTACTCCGTTCTTCTTCTTGCGCGTGCACGACTAACGCCATAACTTGCAAAAATGGCCAAGGCCAACAAGACAAACGCTAACCTTAACGATTATAACTTCTGTACAAGACTATATGTCAATTCCACATCTTGTATGCTCTCGAAATCAAAGAAAGCCTCCGGATGCGATCGCCTAGACACGATCGACATTCAAACGCAAAGATGGTGGATCAACAAGAGCACGACCATCAGCTTCCATTCCTCCAGGACTTGTTCTGAAGCCTTCACGTAGATGTAGATCGAGGTTCTAGAACGAGATAAGAAGCACCGATACGATATTAAACACCGAACCACGGGCGCAGCGTCTTTTCTGTCTGCTACGTACTTCTCCATTTTTTCAAATACTTTAAATGTCATTTTCTTCGGCGAGCTCCTCGAGAAGAGGACCATTGCTTACGAAACGTTCGTCTGAAGGAGCCACGTCCGATAGCCCAATCCTCGCCCTGCTCCTCAAACTACAAAATACGGCAAGATGCGTCTCCCGGTCTCGGAACCGAAAAGTAGGAAAATAAAAGTCTCTGGAAATTTTTTGAGAACTCCTGCGGTAAAATAAAGGTGGTTGTGAAAAATTTTCTCTCGAGTCACGTCATGCCGAAGAGAAGCGTCTTCACCTTCAAGCAGCGCTCCTTTTCCGACAACGTGACGAAATCGACGTAGTACGGGGCTTGCTCTTTCTGCTTTCGCTTGGATGAGATAGTGTGTGGCTGTACGAACGGAGTGTAAAGCAGCATAGCCTTTCCAGCCTCAGGAATGCTAGTGGTACTAGCACCAGGTCCAGGCGCCGCGTCTTGGTCTTTTGAAGACTGCAGCTGATTTGATATCACGTACCCATGAGTTTCAAAATAAGTTCGAGGAAAAATAAATACGCCCTTAAGGTCATCACCATCGCCAGTTCTGTCGGCGGGAATCATAGCAATCAAAAAATCAACATTTGTTGGCAATGCGCTGAAACATCGCTGAAAAAAGTACGCCACGCCTGCGTCTTTTTTGTGGCACAAACGCTGCAAGCAAAATGAGCGGGTGCCAGCGAGATCTAGGCATACATTTCCTCGATATTCGCCCTCTGTCGGGACTAAGTGCGCTAGCTGCACACCCAGTGGTCGGTATGCCAGATCGCATAGGCGCGCAACATATCGCTGATGTGCCTTGTCCAGGCTTCCAGATGACA
This sequence comes from Amoebophrya sp. AT5.2, assembly GCA_005223375.1. Lineage (NCBI taxonomy): Eukaryota > Dinophyceae > Syndiniales > Amoebophryaceae > Amoebophrya > Amoebophrya sp. AT5.2. The sequence goes on from RXOD01006387.1 coordinate 4,205, forward strand.
AATCTAGCTTCCAGTCCGCGATGCTTTTTTTGGGTAACAACGACCACCACTGTTTCAGCGTTTCGGCAGTTTTCTGGCTGGAATCGACACAGTCCAGCATGTCTTCGCTGCGCGTCAAAGTTACTGAACCAAACTCGTGCCGCCCGTCGTCACCTGCACCGGAGACTTGAGCGAAGGCTGACCTCGAGATTGCAGTAAATTGCAGTTCGTTTCGCCGCCGAAGAACCAGCTTTTCGTTCCCGGGGCAGACGAGCGCTAAACCGATATCTGGACTTCGCGACACGCTACTCCAACGGTACGCCGATTTTGGTCGGTTCGTGTGACGCCACGTGTCTGGCGACACGGTCTTGAGCTGGACTGCGATCCACCGATCCTTGGTGTCCTCATCGCGCAGTCGCAGCAGAAAGGATGCTTTGGTTCGCAAAGGAAGGCGATGCAGCTCGAAGAGGTTTCCTGCAGGTTCCGAGCGCGCCAAAATTGTTTCGACGAACCACCGGAAAGCCGCCTCCGATGTAATGAGGGCCCGCGACGACCGAGCAGATCGGTATACCTTTGGAGACACTGTTGCTTGACAGCTACTTGCATCTTCTTCAGCAGTGCGATCTCGTGTCAGGTTGGCCGTCGGGCCCGCTTCCTGACCTTTCTGGAAACGATGTCGCTCTAGCAGTGGCTGTGAGGTGATTCCTAGAAATTCTGGATACGACTTCCATCCTCGCCCTGCGTAAGCTTGGTGCGGGTGTATTGGAATAAACGCAGGTCGCTGCTCGGTTCTAACCCAAGATCGGAAGGCCGTCACTGAAGGAAGGCGCCCGTCCGGCAACTGGTCATGCATGTACCTCGTGGCTTTGTCAAGAGGCCAAAAGCCGAACTTTCTGCCCGATACCATCCCGCACGCAACTTTTTCTTGTACTATGTCTGTCTCTACATCAAAAGGTCGTCACTACAAGAACAACGAATGAGTGCGAGGATAAAGGACGAACGGTATCAATCGGGAAACACAGCAGAGGACATCAAGGACGTAGTGGTTGTAGGTGAAGGGACAACGACAACTACAGTTTTTTACCAAGCACGAGCCGTGGAACGTGCTCGCCACCGGATCACCAGCCTCAGAAGTCAAGAATTCCTCTCGCACTTTCCTCTTGATGATTTTGAATCTACGGCATTCACTGCCTAAAATTTTCCGTTCTTTCGTCTGACGCACTCCCTCTCGCACTATACTCTTACTTCTCCCACTAGAGTGCTAGACCGGAGCCGCGATTCGTCCCCACGCACGAACAGATTTTTGCGTAAACGAAACCGATACAACCGCAAGAACAGAAACCGCAACGCAACTCCAAATGCTAGGTCAGAAACTAGCCTTTACGGCAGGGCAGCCAAGACCGGCTTCGTGCAAAGTAATCTGTCGAAAATTGCCACGAGATGTTGTTCAAAAGAAAAAGAATTAAGTGTACATGTCCTAGTACTAGCAGAAAGATCCGACTGCGTATGCCATGTTCGGCCGGAAATGCGTGATCGTGTCCGCCGTCATGTTCCCCTTTGGTTCTTTGCTGCGTTCCACCTCCCGAGCCCGATGAATGCAGATCAGCTTCAGCTGGGGAAAAAACTGGTACTCATTGATTCCGAGTCTGAGTCAAGGTCGAAACATAAGAAATGCAACAATACGTCGGAGCACAACTTCCGCCATCAGCATAAGCACCACGACGTAGTCGTCACTTCATTGCGGATGAAGATGCTGTCAGGAATCGCAAGAAGGACTACGGGACCCAACTGCCAATATCAAGGTCATCCACGGTGCTGTTTTACACACGATCGAAATCAACAAGTATGAGTAGCGGAACGTGAATGCCGTCAGCGGATCGCGGACACTGGCGCACCCATATCTCTCTCCAAGCAGCTAAATCGGATCCACGACTCACTAGGAACACGACGAGAAGTTCCACAGGAACTGGTGGACACACCGAATCCGTAAGAACAAGGCTAAGCCAAACACTACGCTACCCCTTGCCACAGAGCAGAAGAAAGCGTCCTCGTGCAAAGTGATGATCGATCTGTCCAAAATTGCCACAAAGGCATATACAGGTAAAAAGTACAAAGTCCCGACATGCTGTTCAAAACAAGGTGTACAAGTCCTCGTGCTAGCAGATGCAGAAACAAGGTTCGTGTGTGATGGTAATGGTATGCTATGTGGTGAAGAAAAAGAAATAGATCGGAAAAGAAATCGAAACTCCCTACCGCCGCTTGGAGTGATTGGTGACCCAATCAGGTACTCCTATCCTACCTCGTTCAAAGATGTACATTGTTTTTTTTGTAGAAACGCTTACGTAGCGTGCTGTACAGATTCCCGGGATGATCCCGACTGTGTGGAGCATATATGCAAGAAAATTTTAAATTTTTCTGAGTGTTAAAGAATACTGAAGCTGGGAACTACGATCCGAATGAGAATCCTACTGAACTTTAAAACTCGTATATTCACTTACCGCACCTCCTGCTGATACTTAGCCACTGGTACCGTTTAATTCAGTTTCGCCCATGATTTTCCACCGAAGCAAATCCTTCACTGCACCTAACATCACGACTTTGCAAAAGGAAAAGCCTAAACGCGTCTGCTTTAGAGTAGTTATTTAAGTAAAACTTGAAACTGTGTGCGCCAAAGCGCTGAATTCGATTTCCATCGCAAAACATCATACCCCGTTAGTGTGACTGCGACCTGAGTGATTGCGCTGACAAGAGTCCTCCCTCACCCCGAATACGAATTTTTCTCGAGCAAAGAATCTCTAGATGTTTGGTGAGTGACGCGTGGAAGTCTTCTACCGTGGGAAGACCCCCGCAGGTCATTGTTCCGCCCCACCACGTGGTGACGGCTATATATTATTTGATTCCGTATATATAGCTGGTCTCACGCGCCCCTACAACTACAGTCATAGGGAGAGAAGGAAAAGAATACATCTCTAGTTTTCAACATGCGAAGCACCGGCTCTAGCCGTTAAATCTAGACCACAAGCGCGGACTCATCTTTATTGCCGCGTCGACAGGTAGGTTTTCTTGCCCATCGGCGACGTGCCCAGGATGAAGTTTTGCTGCTTCACCTGGATGCCTTCTTCCGCCGTCCCCGCCAGCCGCGGCTTCGTGCCGCTCCCCGGCACCCGTCGCGCCGACGCGTTGTTCGGGTTTTCATCTCCGAGCGTGTAGGTTTCGTCGTCCAGCGGACTCACGTACTTCACGTACGGATTTCGCGCGCCCCCCACCGCGGCGTTCGAGCTCCGCGCCGTGGCATACTCCGCGCGCCGCCGCAGGCTCTCCTGCAGGTTGACATTGCTGCTGCCCGTTCCCGTGGCCCCCTGGCCCTGGACACCAGAACCTGAATCGATAGTTGCCCCCTGCTGGTGCTGGTGCGACGAGCCGACCAGGTCGATCTGCTGCTGCTGGTGCGAGATCGCATACTGCGGCGGACCGCCGTGGATGCAGCTGCTGTGCTCTCGGTGCTCGCGCTGGCTCGACGACTGGTACTGATGCATCACCAGGTTGTGCTGACCACCCACAGCGTGGTGCTCCTGTTGCGGCACCGCCGGGTTCGACGAGCTCGCCTGCACGTTCTGGTACTGTTGTGCTTCATGCTGCTGGTGCAGCAGCACGTGCTGGTCGCCGCCGCGCGTCGGCGTCGCGTACGTCGGCTTGGCGAGCGAAAAAGGATTCTCGCGCGACATCATCGGCGGCGCGGCGAGACCGCACTGCTCGTCACCGCGACCCAAGTCCCCAGCCGGCTGCCGGAGACCCCAGGAGGAAGGCTGTTGTTCATTGAAGAGTCAAGGTGTGTTGATAGAGATAGGTCCTCCTTCACGCGATGCAGTTGCTGTTGCATACATTGATGAAACTGATTGGCGTTCTTCTTCGCGAGTCATACTTTTGAAGTACTTATCTTTCAAGAAAAATACCACGACATCCTTGACCATGCAGTGCGTGTGCATGCGCTGCAGCACGAACTGGGGGATCTCCTCCGCGTTGGACTGTGCGATAGACAACTCCTGTCCCTCCGTGGACGACGATCGGTGGAACATGGCCTTCAACCCAGCGTAGTTCGGCACCTCCGCGAATTCGAGCGACTGGCAGTACAGCACAAAGTACAGCAGCTTCTCTGGCACCTGTAGTGGCATGTCAGATGTGTTGGTGTTGCCGCTTGTGACAACGTATGTTTCTTGCATGAGTTGTATGACTACTTCTCGATCAAAAATCTGCTATCGCGGGAGCAGGACCACAGGCACAATGGAAAGTAAGGGCTGCAACGAATACGAACTAAGAACAACAGCTACAACTAGGGCTACTATACGGCCGTATTTTTCAACATGATCGGCCAGTAGCCAAAACATAAATCGTATACATAGTACCTTTTCCCGGTTGAGCTTGGGGAGGTTTCCCTCGATGATGTCGTCGGGGCGGGTGGTCATGGTGGTGTTGAACAGGCCGAGATCGCACTTCTTGTCCGGCTTTTTGCAGTTCTGCACCGCCGATCTTCGGATGAACACCTTGTTCTCGTCGTTGGCCCTGTGCAGCGCCGCAGCGTACGGCCCGCCGTTCTTCGAAGGGCACGAAAGGATCTCTGCGATGTCGCTCTGTAGTAGAAGATCGATCACGTTCAACATGGACGCGGTTTTTATACGGTTCTTGCAGTTTCCAATGCAGCTCCGAGCAATGAATGCTACTAAGAGAGAGAGAGAGACACTCCAAGCGCCTGCTAAATAATACAGCTCCTGTCGAATGGGGACAAGTGCAATGAATGCTACTAACGGTTTCTTTTGCCATCAGAATCAGATGAGCAGTTAATCGATGAGTCCAACTAGTATGTAAGTTGTGCCTTTTCCTCGAAGAGCACGCTGAGCATTTCCCAGTAGGGTTCTAGCACCGCGGCCCTCCACGCTTTGTACGAGCGGTTCCCCATCACCAGCCAGAGTAGCAGGTAGGAGAGGCTCTCCAGATCGTCGCGGCGGCTCGGCTGGCAGCGGTACCGGCTTGCCCGGCTCGAGTAGTCCATGCTGCCGCAGAAGCGGCAGTGCCGCTTTGGCTTCAGGTTTTCCGCCACGAAGTAGCTCATCCCCAGGTCGATGAGCGCGAGGGAGTCGCTGTTGGTCACCGAGTCTGTGTCCAGCGTGCGCTTTATGTCGCGGAACACGACGTTCTGCGGCTTCACGTCGTGGTGCAGCACCTTCACCTTGTGCAGCTGCTCCAGCGTCTCGATCATCTTCTCGGCCACCACGTAGATGGAGCGCAGCTCCATAGTGCTGCCCCGGTTCGCGGCCGCCGGCGGGAGCAGGCCCTGCTCGGCCAGCTGCGCACGCTTGTTGCACACCGCCTGTAGCATCATGCGGATGGAGGGCCCGAGCAGCTCCAGGGCGAGGTAGTCGGGCTTGGGGTCCACCTCCAGGTGGCTTCCCTGGATGGCGGCGATCCGCGTATCGAACAGCCGCGGGATGGCGGTCACGCGGTGCTTCACGCAGTGGGAATAGATCGCGTACTCCTTCTCGAAGCCCTTGTTCTTCTGCGCAGTGCGGTTGCCAATCTTGATCGCGCAAAGCTGGTTCTCGACGCGGTCCAGAGCCTCGTACACAACGCCCTCGCCACCAGAACCCAGAAAGCTGCGCAGCTCGAAACGCGCAGTGCCGAGGTCGGGAAGCTCGTGCTCCTACGCGATGCGAAAAACAGGTTTTCAGATGCGACGGATGATCCAATCTGAGCTTAAAAATTGAAATAAGCCAATGAAGTACAGCCACCAGTAGTAAGTTGGTTCTACCTGTACAACGAAGAACTACAACGGATGATGAAAGCTTCGCTCTTTTTATACCTCATGATCCACCATCGCTGCTGCCGACGCAGCTGCGGACACGCCGTGGTTTCCCGCCACGCCCGTGTAGGCTTTGGACGGGGAGTCCGAGATGAGGCACGCCCTTGAATCCAAGCTCATCAGCGACGGCCCTCCCAGCTGCGGCACGGAAACCTGCTGCAAGTGCTGCTGTTGCTGTTGCTGCATCTGCTGCTGCTGCATGGCCTGCTGCGCGACCCCCTGGTTGTACAGGAGTTCCTTCGACGCTTGCGATTCTTTCGATGGCGCCTTCGTCGTGTCGCCCGACACCGTGCGCTTCCGTCCGGACGACGTGCCGAGGATCGAGGCGCTCCCTGCCCACCGAAGCCCGTTCATCTTGTTGCCCCCCTGCTTCGAAGTAGGTCTCGCAGCGATCTTGGTCTCGGCCGTGAGCACGATATCAGCAGTGGAAGCCGCAGAGCCTCGACGCTTTC
>RXOD01006388.1:0-10489 GCA_005223375.1 Amoebophrya sp. AT5.2
GCTTGCCAGGTACGCTGTCCCAGCTAGTTTAGGTTTACTACTTACGGTTAGCGTTATTAAATGTTTTAGTCTAGCAAGTTGCCGCAACGTGTGTGGGCCGGCGTTAGCTCCTTACTCCGAAAGTCCTTACTGCGTACGCTTTGGGGAAGAAAACAAAAAAGGAAGAAAGGGTGGCTTGTGAAAGTACTTGTCCGATGACAGGTTCGCATCAGTGGTCACACGTGCACGTCGTCCTGAGTTAGTAGCATGTACACCACGAACGTCAAAAATAATCAACGCATGTCAAGATCACCCGATTGATGAGTTGCACGCAGACGCGAAGATCATCGTCACTCAATCGATTCGACGGTGATCAATTTTTTTTTGCCATACAACATTTTTCTTATCCTGGGGCTCGATGCGAATGAGAGGCGGTCGGCAGTGCTGTACTTGTTGATTCATTGAAGCGAATTTGCGAGCCATCTTGGGCTGAACCGCCTTCATTTTCAGACACGAAAGAACGACGCTTGTCGCTCGTCGTATCGTTCGACAAAATCATGATCGTGTTTCAAAACAACAACTGGCATCTTGAGCGAGACGCATTGTGTTTTCTCCCGGACTAAAAAGGGTTTGCCTTTGCCTTCTACTTGTACACATAAGCACGACGGACCGAGTTGGAAGAGTTTTACCAGTCAATACGAGTGATACCGATACCCCATCAGGACCGAACACGCGGTTCGTTGCCTCGTCCAACGTGCAGCGAGCCCTCCAGCTCTTCTACTTCCCTTTCTTCAGACAATCTCAGTAACTCGTGCTTGCATACGGTGCCCCGCGCGCCACGCAAGTTGCCATCCTCACCAGTACGATCATGTTGCAAGCTGGGCGGTGCGCACAGTCGACATGGAACTTCCTTCATCCGAAACCGAATCGTAACAACAACATCGCTGTCACGATGACAACGCCAGAGGTGGATAGTGATAACCGCCTGCTCGCATCCGACGAAAACTGCCGAAACACGCAGAGATTCCTTAGTCCACTCCGGTCCATACTCGGAAGAGCGAGGTGCGTCTGACACCATTCGACAAGGACAGTCGGTGCCGAGAAAGACGCGACAATATCGTCTGGCGCCTGACACAAGTTATTCGTCGCGCCCGCCTGCGCCGCGGTGCATTGTGAGAGCTTGCACTTCGCAGCCGTCGACGGTACAATGGTGGACGTGGACGGGACGCGCTGTGGTGTGTCATTGCAGTGTGTAATGTATGAGCATCAGCATGTAACTGTAAGTTAGTATGATTGAACGCAAACCGAGCAATGAAAATTACAACAGGTTAAGGTTTCTATGTGGCGGCAAGAAGTAAGTCGGTCTTCCTCGTTACCGTTGACGCCACTATGTATGTCTCGCCGCTTCCACCTGGGCAGGGCTTACAGAATCCCGCAGCGAACTCGTCTTGGTACGTCCCCCCGGGGCATTTCAACGCGCGATCGCCGAGCGAGTAGTATCCTTGTGGCGTTCGACAGCAGCACTTAAAACCCGGCAGGCAGTCGCAATCAGCACACACGCCGTCGCACGTTCGCAAATCGCGAGAGTATCCCACGCGGCACGGTGAGAGGGCAAGCTGCTGCGCGGCGGCGAAGTAGGGTCTTGTTATGCGCTGCTCCTGGGCGGGGCTTGTTATCTCCAGAAGCAGAAGAGCTTGCTGCCCGACGCTGGCGCGCTTCAAAAGACGGTAAATCCACCGCATTTTTGGCCGTGTCTGCGAGGAGTGGCAGCTTGATTTTTCCTGAATAGCCTATAACCCGACCTATTGCTTGGAGGCCACTAACTAAACTCCTGTGAAGTTATGAGAAAGAGCATAAACAGACTACACCATTCAAAATCAATTGCTAAAACTTAGCTTCGCTCTCTGTTTGCCCAGCAGAGCGCCAGCCCGGGTCCTCTCTCCCCGATATTCCAACGCGTCGCGATCTATTTGGCGCGGCTCCTCTCTTCCCGCTCAACGTGCGTCGAGTAAGAACGCGAGACGGGTCTGGCGGCAAGGCAGCCAGCAGCAGCCTCGCTCATATTGGTTGCATTCGCTGCCGAAATGCTCGAGTGCGGTATTTCCGCGCGAATCATTTACTTAAATTTCTTCTCCCCCTGGGCAGGACGGCGCGCTTCGGGCGCGCCTTCATCCTCACTTTCGGTTTCCGCGGAAGTGCTCTGTCCGTCGGGCAATTCCGGAGCGTCGGTTTCATCGAAATGACCATCATCCGGATCACCGGACAACGTTTCTTGGTCACCGTTGTGCTCCGCAGCGATACTGCACTGCACGAAGGCGGCAACTTCGGGAAATCGTGCGACAAAGCAGCTTGACGAAGCGCCCGCTGCAGTAGACGATCCCGTCCGAGATGAAATACCACTCACACTTCCGGCGGTGCAAGGGGTTGTATTGTTTGCTGTTTCCTGGCCTGTTCCGCGTAAGGCCGCCCCCACCACCCTTCGCAATCTAGGCATCCGTGATGATATGGCTATCGCAGCGTGATTCTCGTCCTGGCCTGTCGTGTTTGTCGTCTCCGTACATTGCGCCGTTTGAGGGGTCGCTTCAAGAAGCCCGTCGCTCGCGACCGCGTTAGTGCTACCACCACTTTGCGCAAGAGCACTTTGTGTGCCCGTATTGTCGCCCGCACAAGAACTTGTGTCGCTTTCGTCTCCTCTTCTCGATGGTGCCGGAACTGCATGATGGGCCCCTGTGCCTGTCGAGCTCCTACTACCACCCTTCTCACGCTCACCTGCGTTTCTGAGTCGAGGCAGCACCCAGCGGGCAAAACCGCAGCCCACCCCCAGTCCTAGTCCAACGCAGCACCACACGGCGGCGTCTGACATCAGAAACAGCGTCGCCTGTCTCCGCGCCACCCACCGCAGCGTCCACCCCGGCGGAATCCGCAGCGCTCGTCGCAGTCGCCCGGCCGGAGGAAGAGTTGTCGAGGGAGATGAGCCGCCCAGTACAGTCGCGGACGACGCCATCGCGCCGAAGGTGCCCCCGCCGCCCACGAACTGCTCGGCCGAGCCCGGCTTCGCCCGTCGCCGGTAGAGCACGACCAGGGGCCCGACCTCGTCCCCCGCCTCGACGAGCTGCCGGTGCGTGTCGTCACAGAACGGAAACTTCTTACTCTGCCAGCAGCGGCAGATCCGGATCTTGTCCCGGTCGTAGTTGGGGAGGTACTCGTTCACCTGGTGGTACTTAGGGTAGTTCTGCGTGTTGAACTCCAGCCCGTCGGGCGGCCAGTCCATCTCTACCGATAAATGAGTCAATGAACCTCAGTCGATCAGAGTCACATGAAAAGACTGCTGAGCGGCCCACCAGCGGCAATCATCAGAGTCACAGTCAGTGGAAGTAGTACGTACCTCAGATAAGTAGTAGACAACTCAGAAAGGAAGCACAGGAAACCGCGAAGTAACCGTGTGCATAGAGTCTACTTCTACAGCTTCACCTCCGAGAATTAAAAGTAACAAAATAGAGCTCGTGCTCGTTGCGGTTACCAGTCGGCCTCAAGATCGATCCTGTCGCTCACTGCTTCCGGTGCTTCTCTCTCATCACGAAGACAGAATCCACGTTTCTTTTTTTCCGCATCTGGCGCTTTTCTTGCAGCTTGTTCGGATGCCGACACTGCGTTTTTCCTCCAGACAAGTGGCTGTAGAGCGAGTGCTGCTTCAAAAAATTGTAAGATGGACGCAGTATAGTGCCAGCAACAGGAGAAACAATCTGAATCTTCTTCTTCATTTTCGAGCTTGTATCACAGCCAGACGTAATTGTTTTGATGGTCCCATCCTCAAGAACCGACCGAGCAAAACCACTTTCATTTTTGCTTTTTTCGTGCTCCCCCTTGCATGCCATCCGGGAAGCTTTCGTCATCCGCAATAGAGCCCCGCTTCGCCGGTCGCCCTCGCTTTTTCGTTTTGCTGCCTCCCTGTTCGCCCACCGCGGCCCCCTTCCCTTCCTTCTTCGTCGCAGCGCTCTTTCCCCGACCTGTCTTGCTTTCCACCAGCTCCCCCGCTGACCCCGACCCTTCCGCTGCACCGCCGCCCCCAGCCGCGATTCCCTCTTTGTCGGCTTCGTACCCGGCCTGAAGTTCGGCGGCAGAGTCGTTTGCGCCATTACCACCAGCACCACAACCCGCACCCAGTTTCCCCAGCAGTTTCTTTGTCGCCATCGATTTTTCGAACACCCGCTTCACCGGCTCGAAGGAGAACCGATGCTCCGCGCAGGCCCCCTGCTTTTTCAGCGCCTCCATGTGGGCCTTAACGCCGTAGCCCTTGTGCTTCTCAAACCCGTATGCTGGGAACCTCTTCTCCATAAACCGAACACAGTACCGGTCGCGGACCACCTTGGCGACGATGCTGGCGGCGGCAATCAGCCACTCCTTGCCGTCGCCCTTAATCACGGGCACAACCTCAAACGGCGGAGGGGAGAAGGAGAGCGCGCCCGCCTGCGCCTGCGCCCCCGGGTTATTGTTCGCACTCTGGTGAGATGGAGCTTCTGTGGCCCTGGCAGCAGGAGCGGCATTTGTAGTTGCGGACGAGGACGAAGAGGAAGCCGAGCTGGATTTTGACGCAGCCTTGAGGTTCTCGGACTGTGCGTCAGGTGGACCATGCAGCACGGGCGGCCCGTCTGCAGTTTCACCGTGAACTGGTTCTACCCCTTTTTTCATCTTCATCTTTCCGTCTTTCATCTTCCTCGCGTTCGTTTCCGACGCAAAGGCTTCTTTGCTCTCGTTCGTCCCTTTCCCTACTTTGGAACCGCCCTTGCCAGCTTTGCCGCCTTTCGCAGATTTGGATTTGCCTCGTCGCTTGTCGGTCCACAACGAGGGAACATGGGGGCCGTCGATCAACACCTTGCTGATTTTCGTTCCGCTGGCGCCCACGCCGGACATGCGATTGTTATTTTCACCGAGACCATCCTGAATCTGCAGCACGCTCGTTGTCATTCCGTCGAAAGTCGCCTCCAAAATGTTTACTTCGTCGATACGCCAAGCTGGAACGATCACACACCGCACGTGCAGCTGGGGGTAGGCGCCGCTGTCGTCCCTGGATGAAGATGTGCTGGAGAACATTGCTGTTGGAAAGAGCTTGTCGGTCGAAGACGCAGAGGAGGCGGGGCCGCCGGTAGCAGAGGTCTTGACAGCAGTTCCTGCGGAATCGTCTGCGTCATCTGCCAACAGCAGCCGAGTCAAATCTGATGCCGGCTTCGCTACCACAAAGCCCGTTCCGGGTTCCGCGTTCTCGGTAAAGTTTTGGGAAAGCTTTTCACTAGCACTGCCGAGGGTTTCAGCCTCGCACGACGACGTCTTGCTCCCCGCATCCCGCGCTAGTGTCAGGAGCTCAAAACTTGCGGCTGCCCTTACGAGGGATGCGTAGACCTGCTCCCGCTGCGTTTCACTCAGCTTCTTGGAATCGGTGACACCACGGATGTGCTCCGGCACGGCTCCGCCTTGCGTAGGAGACATCTGCAACGAGACACTGGCGCAGACCACAGGACCAGCAAGAGGGCCGCGGCCGGCTTCGTCGACGCCAACAACGATGGTGTTCGCGCCGTATGTCTCCCTGTGAAAGCGTGGTATTATCGTTGTTTCTTCTTGTGGTGCAAGTGGAAGCGCAATTGCAGACGAAGATGAACCTTGATTAAGATTCTCACCCACCTCGATGCTAAGTTGTGGACTGAGCTTCTGACTGTGACTCTCGATGCCACGAGGATTGAGACCCTGAGTATCTACGAAGCCGCGTAATGAACTTCGCGCGCCGGCGCCTCGAGCTATCGCAGCCAGGACTCGCTTTGACATCCCCATCCGCATGTTTTTCTAGTGTCGGTCTCGGTAGCGGTAAGGAAGTATGATGTTCAGGCTATTTGTTCTAAGTACATACACTTAGGGCTCGTGGTTGTACCATGAAGCATTCTGTTTTCTTGCCGAAACTCGTTTCCTCGTGGAGAACGAGAACGACGTCGATAATATTAATAACACAACATTCATAGTAATTGATTCATTAGAATCATGCACCTCGGTAAAGAATCCGGCAAAGTCGGTCTGTTTCCTCGACTCGTTGCTTTCATCTTGTTCTTAGCGCCGCTGTCTCCCAGCTCTCCGTCGAGGTCGACTCCTGTTCTTGGTTGCGTCTCTCCTCCTTTCTTTTTCTGCGACTTGCCGTCGCGTTTTCGCACTATTGGTTGAACAGCAGCCTTGCTTCCAACCAACGGCTTTGACTTTTTTTCCTTCGTTTTATTCGTTTTTTCCTCAAATGGCTTCATTGCCTTCGCTTTCATGGACACTGCGGCAACTCGAAGTCCCCCTCCCAGTGCTCGTCCTCCTGTTCCTGCAGGGGGCGGGATGACTGGCATCTGGCAAGGGGGCGTTTTCAGCTTTAACTTTGCGGCTGCGGCTGCTCCGAGCGCAGGAGCATCGGCGTAGTCACTAAAGAATGCACTGCCCCCCTCCTGCCTCTCCAAATCCTCCAATCCCTGTTTCGCGGCTGCAGCTGAGCCTTTGATTTTCTGCTTCAGGGTGTGCTTGTTTTGCGCCCACGGCGTGGTCTTCTTCGTCTTCGTCTTCGGGAGTTTATTCGCGTGCTGCGCTGCGACTTTTTCGTTTCCCCCTGATTGATCTTGATTGGCGCACTTCCCGAAAATTCCACTCCCGTCAGCTCGATCGACGGCCTGCTTTGCTTCCCGCAACAGGTGCTTGCTACCGCTCGTCGGTCCCGGAAGGTCGGAACTTGAAACGGCTGCCTGCCCCCGGGAAGACCGGTCAGGCACAGGCACCGGCATTCTTGATATACTTACTTGAACAACTAAATCTACAGTGGAAGTGAAGACGAGGAGAGGCCGGCTGCTAATACTAATACATACGTTTTCAGTCTGTGATATTGAAATCTCCGTCTGTGCTTCGCGCCAGCACTCTCGGTACATGAGGCTAGTTGTCGACTAGGTAGTCTTTCTCTTTCTATTTATTGACGCCAAATGCTTGACTCATAGTTCTTTCCACTCGACAGAGAATCCGCTTTCAAATCGTTCGACGGCCTTTCATCGCACGCGGTGTCCAGCGGCAGGGGTGCCGAACACACGGAGAAGTCGTCTCTCCAACGGCCTTCTTTCGCAACGGCGGCCTTTCGTTGTTGTAGTGAAGTACTTCTGTCAAGCTCATCAACGTCAACCGCATTGGTGGATGGTGTAGATAGAAAATTTCCATCGACGATTCTTCTTGTAGTAGCGATATTCTGTTCGTAAAATGCGTCGGGTTGTACACCGAGAGAGCATTTCGTGTCTTCCATGTCTTCAAATAAATACCAGTACGTTGTATGCGGTAGCTCGAGTTCGGATTCGATTCGTTACCTTGTCGGTGAAAGTGAAAGAGCGATAGCTAGAAGCAGGTTAGAATCAGCTACAGCTCCTCCTGTGACTGTGTCGTTATATAGTACGAGTACGCGCGTACTGGTACTTATTGAAACTGCAGAAAGCAGAGTAATTCTCATCCAAGTCGTAGAATCAGAGGTACAAGGCATATGGTCGGTTCTCGGCTGACGCAACAGGTCAAGCCTGAAGCTTCCAGTATCGGGTGTAGTAAACGGTGGTAGAAGTTGTAGGTAGAGGATGCTCGACGGGCGCAGAACAAAGAAATACAGAAGTAGTAGGTTCATTGATCTCCTAGCGCGACTCGTCCTCGACCTCGTGCGTCGAGTACTTAGATGTACTTACTAGCAGGAGGAGGCAGCTGACTGTGGGCATAAGGAGGAGCATACATCAAGGTCATCTTTCTTGTCTATACGCGTGTGGTACCGTGCTGACATCATATCCTATGCCGCCCCTGAAGTGGACCTTCTGCGATGAAAAACAAACCTAATGCTACAGAAACGACAAGCAAATTAAATATCTTGTCTGTTGATCATAGCTACTTTCTTTATCACTGACTTGTTCGATCCTCTGTCTTCGTTCGTGTCTCTGGTTATTACGCTGCGATGCGCTGTTGGATTTAGCCCTCTCTAGCGTTACCCCTCTGCGCGGCTCCTGCCACATGGCTCTATTGCCCAGTGGCTGAGCAACAATTCCACGCACCGACTCTAGGTTGCGGTTACGATTTCCTCTGATTAGTTAGTTGGATTCGGATTCGGATTCGAATAGTGTCACTGAGATATTTAGAAGCAACTTCAACGCGTTTCGAAGAATTGGTCAGGTGTACAATGTAAACTGTAAGCTGCTCGTGCTCGTCGCATGATGGTAGCTAAGTCGTAGTTTCCCGAAACTATTCGTCAATGGTTGTCGCAGCTGCCCGATGCACGACTGGCCCGCAGAATGCGTGACTACAAATACAATTCCCGAGCACCTACTGCAGGAGGGGCCAAATCCATCTCGCTTTATCTCGTGGTCTGTCGACAAAAACGACAAGTTCCGCGTGCAAGCGTTTGCTGCTCCCTATGTTGACGTGTTGAGCAGTCGGGAGTACGTGTACGACGTCCAGCAGGTGTGCGGGCTGCGCCTCCGCTTTCCATTCGTGGATGAAAGCAGAAGCACAGCCATATGAAAGTGCTCAGTATTCTGTTGCAGCAATTGGAAGCTATCAGTACTACATCGATCTAATTCATTGGCGCAGGCACGACTTCTACATCAACAGTTGCAATTAGCTAGCTCGCACGGGCACGTCGTCCTCTTCGTAAAAAGTAAGTAGATAAGATCCTCCTTGCGTTCCTTCTCTATAGCCACAAGTGGCTGTGGCATACGTACTACACGATAAAACCTTAATGGGCAGAAGAAAGAAACACTCGCCCGCCAGACTGCGGGCACGTCCTCTCCCTTCGTCAGAATCAGATCGGCCCGTCTTCGATCGTAAATACCTGCTTCACACCAACGTAACTTTCGGACAGCCAGCGGGTACCGTTCTCACCAAGTGTATGGTACTCGAAACTGAGATTTGCGAAACTTCTACTCGTGGAAATGAGATTTGGGACGCCGTACTGTAATTCACTAGTACACCTACACGGACCGCAACCGGAATCTTTGTACCGAGTCCGAGACAACAGCGAGTGCGCCAGATGAAGATCAAACGAAGTTCTTCATCGCGTTGGTGAGCCGATCGGCAAGGTCCTGAATCATGAAGCGCACCCGAGGCTTGATCTTCTTGTCCTTGGACAGTGCCAGCACGTGCGGCAGAAGCTCCATATGTGCCCACTGCTCCACCGGACCCGACATCCAAGCTGTACCTGGTGTTTTTCATGCGTTTCGCTTTTTTATCAATTTCTGCCAATCAATGGATGCCACCATTTTCTTACTTTTGAAACTACCGGGCGTTCTACAAACATATTTTTATTTTGATATTTAAGTAAATTCTAGTGCTTCATACCAGTTGTGTCGCACAGGATGCAAAGCATCTCTAGCGTGAGTTCGTTGGATTCGTCCTCGGATAGAGCCTGGGCCACGTGGACGAAGATTTTCGAGGCCAGCAGCTTCTCCCGCAACAGGTTCCCGATGAACTTTACGTTGCCCGTAATCCGCGTCTTTCGCCTGGTAGTTCAGTTGATAGGCAATGAATCGTCGAAAAAAGCGCTAAATGTCGGACTTGTGCCCATTTCCATTTGTTTCTCTAATCGATGAAATGCTTACATGATGTTGATCTTGATGATGAACATCAAACTATTATTACAGGCAAATCCAGAAAGCACTCCCGAACGTACCAACCCAAATAATATCCATGTAGACGTACTTTGTCGCTGCCACGTACTCCTCCGTCTCGTTTCCGTTCGGCATTTCAAAGTCTTTTGAATCCGTCAAACTTTTCTCGAACGTGTCCTGCACCTGCGACAGCAGGATCACTCGGAAAGTTTGCTTTTTCCCCGCTTCGTCTACACTGAACAGCTCGGC
Source organism: Amoebophrya sp. AT5.2 (assembly GCA_005223375.1). Lineage (NCBI taxonomy): Eukaryota > Dinophyceae > Syndiniales > Amoebophryaceae > Amoebophrya > Amoebophrya sp. AT5.2. Next base: position 9,861 of record RXOD01006388.1, read on the forward strand.
GTGGTGTTCCAGGAAGTCGGACAACTTCTTCGTCAGACTCGTATAGATATCGATGAAGAAGTGCTGCGACACTGCCTTTTCGAAAACCTCCTGCATCAGAACCTCGACGTGCCTCTGCTTCTTCAGCAGAGCAATGATCTGCTCGTAGATCGAGTCGAAATTCTTCTCCGTCAGCTTGTTCATCAAACCTGTACATACGAGAGAAAGGGCTGGCGACGAGAAGTAGAAGTTTCGCTTTCGCTCTTCTTCCTACCTTCCTTCACTACAGCGAAGGACCTTCCGAAAAAGTAGAAGAACAAAGTATTATAACAGGAATTGCAAGGTGGAAGTAGTACTCTTCAGTTTCCGGTTGACTTCGGCGTCTTCCGCGTCTTCGTCCTGAACCTGATCCTTGGCTTGCCTCAGCTCCCTGGTCTTGCTAATCCAGGAGGATTCGCTCGCCTGCAGTGTCACTGGCGCTGGCCGCCACGAACTGATTTCACCCGCCTGCGAATTGTCGACTGGTCCTGCCTGCTTCCCCGCTTTTCCTTTCCCCTTGGCTGTGCTGTCGCGCTCGGCTACACTACCAGGACCTGAGCATTCGTGGTGTTATGTATATGTTACTTTCTGTATTAAGGCAAGCTGAATAC
>RXOD01006389.1:0-10487 GCA_005223375.1 Amoebophrya sp. AT5.2
AACATTTCAATCAATCAATCAAAGCTGCGGATGTTTCTTTGACATACCTCTGCGGCTAATATGAGCGCCCCGCCCAGCACCTACGCTTTCGCAGTAAGTTGTAGTTCCAGATTTCTGGTGCCCCTAGAAACCCCAGGAGCGGTGTGAAAGGATAGCGAGAGGATGGTACTGGTAGCCAGCCCCGTACCGGTGCTCGTTGGGTATTCCGTGCTGCTTAACACGGCGCATCCGATTCTCGTTGCTCTCACGAAGGACGATAGCGGGAAACTCGGCTACTCCACCCCTGTGTTCACTTTTCTCGCGGAGCTGCTCAAGTTCGTAGCTTCGGTGTTCCTCGGGACCGCAAAAGTCGGGGACGGCGGCGAGAAAAGATTAGCAGTAGACCACGACGACATCAGCGGGGGCACGACCTTTTTTAGTTGCCTTTCGAAGCAGAAGCTGCGGAGTTTCATTTGGTACGCACTGCCAAGTGTTTTCTACGCAATCAGCAACAACGCGGCCGTGCACGTAGTGATGCTGTTGGGACCGGAAGTATTCGTCGTTTTGGGGAACACAAGTCTGCTGATGTCGGCGTTTCTGGGGCGCGTGTTTCTGCAGCAAAAGCTGAAGCGGCTGCAGGTTTTCGCATTGCTTGTGGTTTTTCTTGCCTGCGTGGTGTCCAAGCTAGGCACAATCGTATGCACAACGTCGTCCAACGGGACACCTGCTGCAGCGAAGCCCAGGAGGGGCCTGTTCGAGAAAACCCGTTCGCTGTTGGTGGAGTCGGCGGGAAAAAGACGAGACGACCACGAGGACTCGACGAGGTGGTGGGCCGCATGGGAAGGAGCAGAGCTACCGACGCAGCAGCTGCTGCTTCCAGACGAAGTGGAAATCGGGACGCTGCGCTCAGAAGCTGTGGGCGACGACGTTTTTCAGCAGGAGCGGCAGCTTGCAGATGCAGACGCACCAGACACTAGCACGGAAGGCTCTGCTACTGGTTTGAAGACGTTATTTTCGGGCCTCATCTGGCTTGCGCTCTACGCGACCTTCACGTCGGCGGGCGGCGTGGCGAGTGAGTACCTGCTGCGCGTCAGTGACGTGCAATCAGGTACGTGGGAGAAAAACGCACTATTTGCGACTTGGGGGATGGCTTTTAACGCCGTACTTGTCGTGTTCGAAACCGCCGCTGCGGCTGCAGCAACTCCGTATCCGCCGCCGCCGACGAGTCTGAGCACGCCGAGTACTAGTGTATCTCTGCTGCGGGGTTTTAAGACTATGACGTGGGTTGCTATCTTGAGCGCCGCTCTGGGGGGGTTGTCGGTGAGCCTCGTGCTGCGGCATCTGGGGAACCTGGTGAAGTGCCTGATCAAAATATCGACGACTTTCGCGGTCGCCTTCCTTTGGTGGCTGTTTTTCAGGGGGAAGATGGATTTGTGCTACTTCGTAGGCATGGCGCTCTTGATTCTCGGCCTGCTCCTGTACTCACAGTGGCAACTCTTCGCGGTCCCGGACGCAGAGGGCGTCACGGCGGCTGCACCGGCGCAAAGCAGCAGTCCCACAAGCAAAGCGGACGTTCAAGCTAGTCGTGCTGCTGCCCAGGACGACATTCCCAGTGACGAAGATGCAGATGATGAAGCAAGCAGACTGGCGGCTGAACAGGTCGCTGTCCACATTGATGATGGCAACGTTTCGGACGCTAGAGAAGTGCGGGGAAAGAGGCTGAACATTTTTGAACATGGAGGCGGGGGGACGAAGAAGATTGGCATGAATTATGCACCAGTGGCGCAGCAAGTTCCTGACGCTGCTGCTCTTGCTTCCAGTGGACGACAGGACGATCATCACATGATCGAGTTAGGCCGAATAAAACCAACGGGGCTTGTTGGAATGGGAAAAACGAAAACGAAAATCATACGTCACAGGAGCCGCGAAGACGGACTCTGATGCAAAAAGATAGAACGCTTATATTTTTACCAACAATGCTATTGCGTGTGCTGATGTAGATGTTCTCTGTAACTGGTGCGCAAGGTGGAGGTTCGTCTGTGAGACTGACGCTTTGCGCACTGCATTGCTTTGTCGTCTTCTCGTCGGGAGGCTGTAGCTATATTTCTATTTGGAATTCTCGGAGCGGTCAGCGAGACTGGTGACATACCCTACACCATGGTGTCGGCGAGAGCGATAGACGGGTCTTTGGCTGGCGCTACGCCCCCTATGGCGTAGCAGATGGTGCAGAGTAGTAAGCATTTATTCGCCCCGCCATTTTTCGCTGACGGTCTGTAGATCGTTTGTTTGAGGAGTTTTCTTTTCCGGCCGCCCGAGCTATAAATATTAATCGACCCGACCCGATCGCGTCATTTGATCGTGACTTCACATTCCACAAAAGTATCAAATGATGGCGATGCTTCGCATGAGGCCCTGAAAGAGGTCCGTACAAGTACGTGCGAGTGTGAATCGCGAGTACGACTACGAGGACCTTCTCCTGACTTCCGCGTCACAGTCATGGTCCAGTGTTGCGTTTCAACATCGGCCGCATAAACGGAGCGAGAGGTGGGGGCCGCTTGCTTTTTTCTCATCGATGATCTTTCGGCGGCGGTGGCAGTCTCTCTCAGGTTCGTTCTTTCGAGCATCTTCGAACTACGTCGTCGAACCGATTTTATTTGACCGTGCCGGCGGTTAACCGGCACTCCTGCAGGAACGTATCGCATCGCACGCAACCTCCGCATGGGCTGGAAGCCTGGCGACGGCATGGAGCGGATGAGCATTGAGAACAGCAATGATTCGCCCAGCCGGTCCCAGCGCCTCCGTGCCGCCTGCTACACCGCCGGGCTAGTCTCCTGCACGTTCGCGATAAGTGTGGCGCTGCTCAACATCACCAAGTGGATTTACGTGGTCTACGAGTTCAAGTACCCCCTGTGGATGACGACCTCGCACATGCTCGCGAGCTACGCCATGGCGGCAGTGATGATCTTCGTGCTGGACCTCGTGCCCGCGAGAAGAAAACTTGACTTCAAGGAGCAAGTCTTCATAGTGGCGCCGTTCAGGTTCTGTTGAGTCCGTTTTCATCCAATGAATCAGCAGGAGCAGGATGAGGATCAGGGATGCTGCAGTTGCTCTTGCTCCGTCCTCTACCTAGCAAGCAAGTTTATGCTTTTCCTTTTCCTGAAATTCAGTTTCAGATTCAGTTTCAGAACTTACGACAACCGATGCACCACATGACATCAGCGTCAACGACATTCACAACAGCGTGCTTGGCGCGGCTTCGATCGCTTGTGGCAACGGGGCGTTGGTTTTCCTCTATCCAAGTTTTCACGAAATGCTTCAAAACACCACTCCCTTCTGGACCGTGGTCTGTAGCGTGTTTCTCGCCGGGAAAAGGTATAATTGGCCGGCGTATTTGGCGCTGATACCGGTGACGTTCGGCGGCAGCTTATGCGCGTGGGGGGAGCCGTCGAAATTTGCCATTATCGGAGTCTTCATCAGCATGGGAGCCGCGATATTTCGAGCGACGAGGGCAATAGTCCAGGCGAACATAATGCGAGGGCAAGACCCGATCGATAGCGTAACGCTGTTGTACTATGCCGCGCCATTCAACATGCTGCTGTTCATGGTACTTTCATTCTGGTTTTTTGAACTGCTTCATTCGTCAAAATGAAAATATTTTATCCTGTACCTAGTGAATCTGAATGTGAATCGGAATCCCCCCACCTTCACGTACTTTTCGCCACCGCAACAGGTCGGCTCCGTCCTGCTCGAGGGAAGTGCGCCGTGGGTCGAGATATGGAACGTGCCAATAAGCGGATGGATGTGGATAGGCGGAGCCGCGAGCTTTGCGGCCCTCTACAATGTACACTCTCCGACTTTTTTTGTGCTTGTTTGGAGGTTCCTGCTCTGCTTCTATCAATCATCTCCAGCCGAATAATTTATCAAAAAACTAGCATCGTTTCATCTATTGCTTTTCAGCTCTTTGCATTTCTCCTGGTGGGGCACATGGGCGCCGTCGGCTCCATGGTGATGGGCAACCTCAAGACGCCAACAATCATCCTGTCCAGCACGATAATATTTGGTACGGGACGATTTACATTTACTTTTACTTTTACTTATTCGTGCCATGCGATGGCAATGGAAAACAAACATTTTTATTAGAGGATCGGTAACTGCAATCGCCGCAACTAGCAGAGACTGCCCGGCGAAACACGGAGTGTGCGGACTCTTTTGGAAATCACACAGGTAACTCGATCACGCTGACTCAAGTGGCGGGATTTTTTGTAGCAACGAGTGGGGCGTATCTGTACAACACTTACGGCCAGGAGACGCAATCCGCGAGTCCAGAGAAGATCACGTACACTCTGCCGCGATCGGGGGCGCCCACAGTCGGTTCCTCTGCCGAGTTCGGCCTTGATGAGGAGGACGAGGATTTCGCAGTAAAAAATAGCGTCTGATGAAGTAATTTTTTGTGTACTACTGGTGCAGTGCTGGTATTCGAGCTCGTCATGTAGAGTTTATTCCGGCGCAATCCGTACGCTCTGTATACACATTCATGATCCGTGGTTCGCTCGGACAATTTTGTCATGCCCGGGTGAGAAGCCCCGCGCCGCCCGCCTACATGCGAATTGCCGCCGCGCAGCGTCGTGATGTTCTTCTTACCGGGGGCCGATCATTTCGCTGGCGTGTGCGTGCGAGACGTAAAAAACGAACATACGATTACGAAGTTGCCCGCTTTGTCTGTGAAGGCTAAAACTCAAACATTCACGTGCACCGCTCTTTTGCTAACCTTATCGTGCCCGTGCGCGCATTTATTTCCGACGTGGGTCTGGACTACTTTCAGAACGAAGGTCGAGATCCTTTTTCCATTGATTGCCACTTAAAGACCCATCAACTACGTCCGTGGTGGGTGTTGTCCTTCATTTGTCTCTCATTCATTTAGCGATTTCATCTTTATCATGCGGTTTTTTCTGCCTATTTGTTTCGTAGAATGTTGACGCAGTAGGAGAAGTAGGTCGGAATGCATGGTGAAAGCTGCTGAGACTGAGAGGCAAACTCGCGCCCACGGCCGAGAGCCCCAGCCCGGGGTGACGGACAGCCAGGCTACTTCTAAAGAGCTTGCTCTTGGTCCTGCTCCTGCAGTTTATTCGCATTACTCGTCCCGGTTGCGAGTGCCGCCGATGACGCCAAGACGGGTCGAAGCTCCGCCTCCACCCCGCAAACCACCAGAGTATGTTGTCCGCAGCAAGCTTTCCCCGCGATGGCTCGTGTACTTCGTTCAGTTGTATGCGTATTACGACTATCAGCGCTGTTCTTGTGCGTGGCTCGACATCCTGGCGGGACTGTGTTACTCTGTGGAAGTCTCCTTGCTACGACGATTTTACCATCCGTACCTGATTTTGCAAGAGTATTGCCGCGCCTGGCGGCGGCGAGTGCTGCGGCTGAGAATCGCGCACGCAGTCTGGGCCAGTATGGTGCTGTACGTGCTCGCCTGTCCAGCTGAGGAGGTCGGCGTGGCGGCGCAACCACTACCGCAAGGCCTCTCTGCTGGGAAGTACCGGGTTCTTCCTTCTTCCCCTGCTGCTCTGTCACCTCCTGCACCCGTTTCCGCGTTCTACGAGCAGCAGCAGAGCTTCAAGCGAGCGGAAGAGGAGCAGACTGCCGAAGAAGCGTACGCCAGTGCCGCCGAGAAGTATCTCTCGAAGTCCTGCAAATACCACGCGCCGCCAGAAGATCTGTCGCTGTTGTCGCAGACGAACGCAGAGGGCGAAACGCAGCTAAGCGACGTGTACGGCTTTGTCCGCAACCAGCAGCACTGTTTCCGGCTGAGATTGACTGACCTCGCCGTGGTCACGGCGAGCGTCGAGGCGCGGAGCAGCGTCTCCGCGTCGAGCGGCGGAGGCGGCGCGATGGAGCTGAAGGTGCTGTCAAGGGGGTCGTCGGTGATAGAAGCAACCCCGGTCGTGGGGTTTTCCGGGCGACCAACAAGACGCGTGCTGCAAACGAGGCTGTCGGCGGGGGAGTATGAGCTGCATCTGTCCGTCGGGGAGTTTGCAGACGTGCTGGATAAAAACGAGTGCATCCCGGCAAGGGTGGACCTCTACGTGGTGCCGGTTTCGCGGGCGAATTTGTTCTGGCCAGAGCAAACGTGTTCTGCGACTGCGCTCGAGCCGCCGAAAGGCAACGTGATGGCAGGTAGTTCCTCTAGTAGTTCCGGGGGCATGCTTTCCGCGATCGGTAGCTGGGCTGCGCGGGCTGCCAGTGGGTCACAGATGTACACGCTGTCCGACAAAAATGCTTTCCAGCTGGACTCGCGGGTGGGACAAACCGTGAAAACAGCGGAGAACCCGAGCCTGCCCGCGCCGTACAGTTTTCCGCTGGTTGGTACTGGTAGTGCAGCTTCAACAGGAGCCGCACAGGGACAGAACCAGAAGCACCAAAACTTCCGCACGAAAGTGTGGAGCATGGTTGTTGACGTGCCGCAGCGGCTGCATCGATTCGCGAGGTTCTACCTGAAGGCGTCGTTTCGGTTCGCAGCCGTACCGATGGCACTGGTCCTGGAGCAGTACGCGGCAGACATGGCAGAAAGCGAGATCACGGGGATGGAGCTACCAGGATGCGTTTTGAACGCGGGAGGAGACGCTGCGAGTTCCGATGCGGCCGGAGCCGCATCGGCCTGCTTCGCCGGGGTATTTTAGCACGAGCATTTACTTATTTGTGAAGTACGACTGGCTCCCCGTCCTCGTGTACGTAGATCGATGTATGTAAGTTCTTTGTTGTAGCACGGAAGAAGGGCTTTATATATTCCGTCACTCACGTCTGTCAACATCACACATTGCAACTCTGCACGCCGCAGGCCAGCGTCTCGAATGGTCACGTTTTGGACCATGCCGTGCCGACCGGTTTCAAGTACAAGGTTTGGCTCCTGGCGCTTGACTCCGCGCCAACAGTGTGGGACATGTCGGGGAGTGGAGGTGCAACGGGCACAGTGAACTCCTGTGTGGAGTACGATTTCGACTACCAGATATCGTACGAGAAACGGCTCACCCCTTTCGAACTCGGTCCTTCGTCCTGGATGTGCAATGCGGCCACGCTTCCGAAAGTGCTGCTGCAGCGCCCTCAGGCGGGCAGGAGCGCCGCAGATAGCGGAAATCAAGTGCAGGCGAAAACGGAGAGTCTACATTTGATAGAGGGCCGCAGCATCCACCTCCGCGACTACTACTCGTTCGCGAACGCCGAGGCGGATTCGATGGAGCACGTTTTGGAAATTCGTGTGGCCGAGCCTTCGTTGTTTCGAGCCGCGATCTATCAGACGTCGGCGGACGTCACGGTCCGCATGAAGCTCTTCGTCGTGGACGGTGCGACTCCCGAGTCTCCCGGGACGAGCGGCGGCGATGTTGAGCAAGCGCAGAAGCTGCACTCGCAAGTAGAGTACTGTCGGCCGCATGCGAACGAGGGCATCGCGGAGCGGCAGTCCATTTTCTGCCGGCTCGAGGGCAACGCCGTCTACCAGCTGGTCCTGTACACCGACTTCACGCTGGGCGGTGTGCATCCCTGCCAGTACTTCCAGTTCCAAACTGCCGTGCGGCCTCTGGAGATGATCCCCACGTCGCCGACGAAAGACGCGTGTCTGCAGAGCCTATCGACCGCCTCAGGGGTGCAGGGGATCGAAAAACTCGACCTGCTCGAGACCAGCAACTTCAGCAAGTGGTTCGCGCTGCAGGCGCCACTGGAGGTGATTTCGAGTTCGACCTCCGACAACAAGCTGAAGGTGCTGTGGCAGAAAACACTGACAGCGACGGACGAGGAAGTGCACAAAAAGGCATTTCTCAAACTAGCCGTGAACAGCGACTTTCTGTCGGCGGATTTGAGGTTCTCGCTTTCGTGGACACCTGCTGCGGATTCGAGCACTAGCGGCGCTTCTGCGTCCAGCAGCGCCATCGCGAAGCCGGAAGAGTTGCTCGAACCGGTTCTGGTTTCTTCCGGCTACAGCAACCTGCTGGAGCTGGAGCGGTCCGGCACGTACGTGTTGAAGCTCTACTACCTCACTGGCGACGGCGGCGGGCCCAGCGGCAGTAGGAGAAACAGGGGGTGGATGTTGAGCAGCAGCAGTGCGGCGGCGGATACCGTTCTTTGCCCGAAGTTTCAGGTCGATTTTCGGGCACTGCATCGCCACGCATTGAAGGACTACAGCTCGGCAAATGCGATGGTGGGCGTAGAGAACCGATACTCACAGGGAGGCGTGAGCCAGCACGACTTCGAGAACGCCATGGACCCGATGTCGAACCTGTTCTCGTCAGACCGCGTCGAGGGTGTGATGAGCCCACACGCAACGTGGCTGTGCAAGGTCGTGCTTTGCCTATGTTGCGCACTTGAAGATGACCTTTGATCACTGCACTGACTGGTGTAATTCTAAGAGCGTTTAAAACTACTGCGGCTGTGACAATCCGAACAAGCTGTATGAAACAGGTCGGCCTTCCGTCTTTCCCCTCGAAAATAACCGCACACATGGGGGAGGTCTACGTGCTGGATTCGATTTACGCCCTGCCAATCACCGGCGCTCTCTCCACGGTTGTTTTCGTTCCCGAGGAGTTCATGCTGAAGATTCAGGTTCGCGACGTGGACTCCGGAGTCGACTTCAGCGTAGCCGTGCAGGGCAGGGGCAAGAACGGCGATAGCGAGCAGGGGAAGGGGGTGTACCAAATTTCGGAGAAGTCCGAGAACTGGTTTCTGGCGGTTTTGTCGCCCCAGAACCCCGACAACGCGGGACGGGAGATGGCTGACGAGAACGACGGACGGAAGAACCCGAAAGTTCTCGGCTTCGAGGTGAGCATCACGCCGCGGAAAACCGGAAAGAGGCGGCACCACGACAAGTGTCCACAGATTCGGCTGAACCTGATTTTGCAGCCGTTCTCCGCGACCCCGCTGTGCCCACGGAGTGGGGGCGCGACGGCAGCAGACTTCCGCGACCTCGTCCCGGCAGAGCTGAGTGAGATGAACTACAGGAGCGAGGACGAGTCTGCTGTCAGCACCAGTGATGGAGGAGTGCCCGCAAACATGCAGCAGCAGGCGAGGCAAAAATCGCTCTGGATGGACGCTGTGCACGGGTTCTCGCAGAAATTTCACGCCGCGAAAGATGCGGCGATCCGAATCGAGGCGACCGTGCAGCCGCCGTGGCTGCCGCTGAAAATAAACCTGTACCGTGTGAGCCGCTCTGAGTACGGCGGGGCGAGCGGTGGGAAGGTCGTGAACAGACACCCGGTCTCAAAAGCCGTTCTGCACGAGCAGCGGCTTCTGCTGTTGAACGACAATTTGGAAGCCGGCGACTACGAGGTGGAGTTCTCGACAATGGAATCGCGCAGCAACGAGATGGCGACCTCGATCTGCGCACACGTGAGCTTTCAAGTGATCGCAGCACTGAAGAACGACGGCGATAAGGAGCAGCTGCGAAGTGAGCTGATCGACACCCCGGATTTGTTTGCCGTCGTGCCGTTCCCCACGCATTTTAACGAAATCGGGCTCTACGAGAGGAGAAGAAGAACGGTGAGTGTCGGCCTCTTCAATTTCGCCCGGGCGAACGAGTTCGCCGCGGCGGCGGGAAAAATGGCACCCCCAACGGCGGCGGCGCTTGCACAGGCGGGAACCTCCAGTAGTGATCAAGCAGATGATGGGGGAGAAAAAGAAAATCCAAATGGTGCACCGCAAGCCACCGGCGAGATCGGGTTTCTCGCCCTCGTGGAGCCCACGTACATCAGGATCGCTGGCGAGCCCGCGGACCTGGTGCAGACCAAGGCTACGCTGACGATTATGGACGCGAAAACACGAAAATCGGTGTTGCAGGAAACGCAGTCATCGGATAATTTGTTCGACCACCTGGTGTTGTTGAACGCCGGCAACTACCAGATCACGATGACTGCGGCCGTGGCGTACCAGTTGACGATTGCGTTCGAGAGCAAAGCGCTGACGGACAGTGCCGCCGCAGCAAGCAACACGAACAGCTGTCCTGAGCCCGTCGGCGATATGAGCGGGGGCGACACGTCGTCTCCCGCGCCGACGGGTACGATCCTACCGACCGACAATCTCTCGACGACGCCGACTGGCGGGTCGTTGGCTAGCAGTTCGTCCCTTTCCGCGACGAACGTGAATGGGCTGTGGTCGATGTCGCTGCCGAAAGGATATTTTCGCCAGAACTTCAAGCAGGCGCTGATCGCGACGATGCAACTCAAGGTGACGACGCCCTCCTTGGTGCATTTGGAATCGGGGAGTAACTTTGTGATGGACCACCCCACGTTCGGGATTGCCGTGCCGGAAGGTTCCATGCAGTCGGAGCACCGCGGATACAGTTCGCGCCTCGAGCTCGAGCTCGCGCCGGGGACCTACATGGTGCAGCTGCGGCAGAAGCCCTTCTACTTCGGGGGCGACGAAGTGCCGCCCGCGGACCACTGCGCCGAGTTCTCGGCGAGCATGTGGCTCGTGCCGCTGTTTTTTAAAAATCGCGAAAAAAAAAATATGGGTGTGATCGCGGCGGT
>RXOD01006390.1:0-10483 GCA_005223375.1 Amoebophrya sp. AT5.2
CGCGGCGCGGCAGTAGCTTGAGAAGCAGCAGGCTGGTGCGGCTTGGTCAACCGCTTCAGCTCCTGCTCGCCCTCGTGCGCCAGCAGACTTTTTTGTCGCGAGTGCGTCGAAAGGACGAAACGAGTGAACGAGTACAAGTTGTCGTCGCCGGTGACGGCCGAGCGGGCGCCACGCAGCGCCCGGCCATCCATATCCATGATCCTGCTGCAGACCTATTCCATAATCCTGGCAATGAGTCACAACCCTACCTCCTCCACGTCTATCGTAGCCCTACAATGACAACGAGGACGATGATGATGATCAGACGACTGCTATAGTATTCGCCCCCCGATATTTGCGTGCCAGCGCCTCCTTTTTATCGTCTTTCGGCCGGCAAATGGGCGCCGGTATTGAGGGTCGCTCCGAAACGCACAGAAACGCATCCGCCGATAGGTATGCGGACGCTTCCGGAGCGTCCGATCGGTATGCGTATGCGGAAGGTTCCGACGCGTCCGGATACCACACCGCGAGCACGTTAGCAAAGCAGACAGAGTCTACAAGTTGAAAGCCACTGCGCTCGGTATTTCGATTCTTTCATCTCTTCGGCTGGCTGGTTTATGATCGATATGGGTCACGAGCACTGCTATCGGTTGCAGCCGCTGTTTGAGCGCATTCGCTTTTGCAAGTTTTCTTTCCTTGCTGAAAACCTCACAAGTGTGCCGCGCGGCTTGTTTGTTCAAGGGACGAAACCACTCGAAAGTTGAAGGTCCTAGCTCATCAGTCGACTGCTTGCATTCGCGAAGAAGTGAAGACCTCTAGAATCACGACAATCAGGAGGAGTGAAGAGCAGGAAGATCGAGCTGCAGGCTGCACTTCGTTCCTTCTGGAGAAATATTAAGTTTCGACCTTCCTTGTACTGCTGTAGTTGGTTCTTGCACTGCAAAGATAAGCCGCCTCGTCGTTCTGCAGCAAGTAGTGTAGTAGTGCCTAGTCTATCTAAAAGTAATGGCAAGACAGCGCACTGATTTTCCCATCAAAGTCATTATTAGAAACACTATCTAGATGACAAGAAAAGTCTTGCCAGTCCAGCTCCTGCCTGTAATATCCAGTCGGAGAAGCAGAAAACTCAGCAAACGCCTAGCATCATACTAGAAAGTAGCAACGCAGTGCGATTTCATCGCGGCGCTTCAAGTCTTGGCATTGCGATCGCGAATGTCATGCAGATCGATTGCTATCCGCTGGGTCCAACAAAAATGATTATAATCGCGTTTCCTTTCGCCCGAGAAAAATTCGTAGAGCTAGAAGTGGTGCCTACCTAGACCGGCGGCAAATACAAGCTGATCCTCGATTCTACCCAGCAAGTAGAAGCCCACTGAAATGCAGAACAAAGAAGTTACTAGTTGGCGAGTGCCGTTTTTATTTGCCTGCACAAGCGCACGCGCGCAGCCTCGTCGTGCGGGCTTGTAGCACCGGCAAACAGATGCCAGCGGAACGATCTAGGCCAGTCGGGTAGCCCACTGCTGGAGACTCAGGCCGATATTGATGTCCTCCGCGAACTCGTCCTGCATGTGCTCTTCGTCCTGCGCCTTCTCCTCGATTTGTTCTTCTTCCCTTTCCACCACGCGGTCCCACTTTTCCGCATAGTGCGGGACCCAGTTCCCCACCTCACGGAGCAGCTCTCTCAGCGTGTTCTTTTTCTCTTCGATACTCCATTTCTCGTGCTTGCAGACGTACTCGACGTCCGCCATCATTTTCGCCCCATTTGTGCCCAGGCCAAACTTTTTGTCTTCGCCTCCGTACGATGCTTTTTTCGACAGAGAATTGAGGCTCGGGCTGTCGATGGCGTCCGTCAGCGTCGCGGCGAACGCGCCGAAGCTGTGGCGTGCAGGAGCATGATGATGAACGCGCAGAGTCTAGGAAAATATCCAAGCAGGAAAGTGAAAAATCAAACGGCAAGCAAATCGGCACTGCCATGGTATTCATTGAGTGAGCATCCTGGCCATGGGAATAAAAATGGGAGCGGTACCGCATCCCGGCGTCGATGATTTCTGTCGTCGAAGCCTCGATGTCCCGCGCATCGGGCCCGAAGGCCGACGGGATGTCCAGGCTTTTTTTCTTGATCGCCATCTCCTCCTTCTTGACTCCCTCTTTCTTGCACTTCTCCTGAAACTCCCGCAATTTTTTATCGCGTTGCGCCGTCTCGATGGTGGACTTGTACTCGCGCATGCGCGCGATCGTTCCCTCGATCACGTGTCTGCTATACTGTTGTAGTGGGTTGGTGAGAGAATTGACACCATTGGGCCACTTTTAGGCTTTGAAGATCGAGAAACAGATAAGGCAACAAAAACGCAGCGCGTTCCCTGTCCCTTCCTCGTACTACCTCAACCACACACAAACAACGAAGCACCTCGGACGCCGCGGCTTTCCGCTTCTCCGCGGAGGCCGAACGGAGGCCGAGCGTCATGCTCAGCACCAACGTGGAGACCTTGGCAGCGTGGACCGTCAGCGCGATGTCGTGGTGGATCGAGGTTCTGATCACGGCCTTACTCATGCGCTGGATTCCATAAAATGCCGGGAATTCCGCCGTGGCTCTTTCTTCCATCGTCATGTGGTGGAGCTGTGACGTAATCGGTTGAAGAATTTTGAGCGCTAAACATTTCGCGAAAGTGTCCACTTTTTTTTTGACTACTTCTACCGGCCCGCCTCAACCTGCCGGCATGGAACAAGCAAGAGACACGCCCGGCGCCATGTTCGTGCCAGAGATTGCGCCGAGCTGCAGAGATTTGGACAGAGCCGCAAGAGATAGGAAAGACCTTCCTAGCAGCCGCAGCAAGAAAATAGACCTAAACGCAATCGATCGAAGCGTACCTCTGCGGGGATCCTCGTGGCGTCACAAAAGAACTTTTTGATGGCCCGCGCGCCGTGCTCCTTTCCTCTGAGGATCTCCACGCACGCCGCGACCTCCTTGCACTTTCCGCTGCTGCAGATCACCATCTCGAGGGGGACCCCCTCCAGGTTCGTGGATTGGGCGAAGCGTGTGACTTGATCGCGGCACTCTGGTTGCGTACTGATGGCGAATGACATGGGGAGCCCCCAAAATTCGCACACCTGCAAATCCATCGTCAGCAACTCGATGACGGTCGTTTTCGCAGGGTGCAACTTGGCCAAAAACATCAGCGCCGCCCGCTTCGATATTGGTGACTTGTCTTGATTTCCCGACGCTTCCACTAACGAGCTCAGCCGCAGCGACGCCTGCTTATCTTGGCTCCACGTGCGATACAGCCGCAGGAGCTGGCCCGACGCCGCGTCGTCGAGGTAGCGCGAGTAGACGTCGGCCATTGGCTGGATTTTTTCGTGGTATCTCAATGCTTTAGTATCGCTATGGCTGCTGTGGCCTTCGTCGAGTAAATCTAAACGCCAAGCATTTTCTTTTTCGCACTTTAAATTAATAGGCAAGCAGACGGCGCCCAGTGAGCAAGTGCCTCCTTGTACTCGCGCAAGATTCGGCCCCTGTCCGTTCGTGCGATGTCGTCGAACAGCGTCGCGACGTTGACGGGCGCCTCGAGAATGGGGACGCGCATTTGCCGGAGCTGGGCGGCGGCGTCGCTGATTTTTAGGTTCGTCAAGAGAAGGATAAGGTTCGTAATAGATATTTTTAGGTTCGTAATAGATATTTTTAGGCTCGCCGCAGTGAAGAAGGTCGTCCTGGAGCCTGCGCCTAACTTGCGACATCGAGGCACTAGATGCACCCTAACCCACCGGGCGGCCAGGCAAAGCCGCGAGCAGCCGCCTAAACTTTGAGGAGGACAAGGACGCTGGTCACCTCTTCAGTAATAGGCGCCTCGGCTACGCGTACACGTGGCGCAACGAAGAGCGAACTTCAAAAACGCATCAGAGCAAAGGCCTGTAACTATGGTTACAGGCCTGGGCGCTGCTGCGTTTTCGGAATCCGCTGCCGCATGCTACTAGCGAAGAGAATTCAGTGCGTGCAACTGCGACGCATTTATTTTCCTTTCGTCAAAACTACTAACGACGCCAGGTGGTGCCGGTACCTGAGTTCCGTCGTACTCGCGTAGCTCAAGGGCATGGCTCCCCCCAACGGCAAGCCGGTCGCAGATCTGGTGTGATGTTGAGAAATGCGGAGCATAGCTATTCCGCTAAGTTGATAAAGTAGCCTTTATTTTTCTTTCTAACAAATTCTATTTCTGACAACAAAAGGCGTACGCAAGTAAACCAAGGCCACAAACTTACTGTACTTCAACAGCTTCGCGGAGCTGACGCTGGAAGATGCAGCTCCGGGCGAGCGGAGCTCCAAAGTCCGCTTCCCCCCCGGAGCGGGAGCAAGCTTCTCGAGGTTTTCCGACGTCAGCACGGTCGTCTCGTCTTCCCCGATGGTCTGCAGCTGGTCTCTGCCTTTCTTGCCGCCCCTCGTCGCTTTCTTTTTCATTGCAGTCGTGGATTTTTTTTTCGTCGAGGTCGTCGATGTCGAGATCGACGATTCCGCGCCGTCACTGGCCCCGTCCACCGACGCGTCGGGGGACGCGGGGCGGAGGCAGTCCACGGCGTTCCTACCTGGTAGAAGTATCAAAGTGGTCACGGTTTGTGTAGTCGTTGAGAGCAAGGCTAGCGGTGGCCTACGATCAAACGGCGGAGAAAAGCGCACCTGCCGCGTAAGCCGAGAGCGCGTTCGTTATCACTGTGGTGAGTTCGGTGACGAAGTTCTTCTCCATTTTCATGAACGACCGGCACAGGTTGTGCGCATCCTCTTCCGTGCGCACTTTGGCGATGATCGCGATCGCTTCCCGGACGTACGGAAAGTCTAGAAAGCCATCCGGCAAGTTGAGGAGGACCTGTAGCAGTAGTTGTCAGTAGAACTAAAGTTTTTCAATTTCGCGGAATATTTATGCTCCAAACTTCTGCAACCGCCTGAATTCTGAAGCACTGCAACGGGAGCACGAATAGAAAACAAACCAGCACGAGCGACAAGATGAAGAGCGAGCCAATCGCGCGGAGGATCCTACTGCTACAACAATCCCGATGCCCGTCTCTTTGCCCAAAAATCTCCTTTCGTCAGCTGCGCGGTTTTTTGCGTCGTCGCCGTCACCATCGCCATCCAGCAGTGCCAGTAAGTCACATCCGTCGCCAGCGGGTAATTCCGGAGCAGTTTGAAGGTGCGCGCGATGATCGGCAAGGTGGAGTCCATCGACGTCGCCGAATCCAGTTTTTGGATCACGCGGGCCGGGAAAAGAAAAACGCAAAGTATCAGGGAGCGATGGAAACTTTAACTTACATTTTTTCGTTCGCCACTAGGTAAAGCGCTAAGCTTTCTGACTGCAGCGGCCAATCTCAATACCTTGAGGGATCGCATCTGCGTGATGTCCGTGATCTTTTTGTTCTCCATGGCGTTTTCGAGCTTCGTGGCCATGAGGTTGACGAAGGCCTGGCTCACGATCTCCAGGCACATGGCTGTGGTGCGTGTTGCTTGGAAGTTGACGCAAGGACATGCGCTGCGTAGTCCTACTTTCATAACAGAGCACGCGCAAACTACACGACGGAAAGCAACTTTATTTTTGAACAGAAAACTACTCCCCACCAACTCGCTCTACCGTGGTCCAGGCTTAGGCTGCGCATCTTGAGCGTTTCGGTGGCCACTTTGTTCGTGGAGAGCTGCAGAATCGCGGCATTCAGGCCCTTCATTCCCCCGGCCACTTCTAGCAGGAAGCTGGCATGCTGCGTCTTCTGCTCCGCCGTCATCTCCAGCTCGCTCGCTTGCTGAATGGCGTTACACGCGAGCATCTTCAACGCCCCCAACTCCGCGTCCTCCCCGACGTCGAGGCCGACTAGCTGCAAAAGCGTGTACGTCTGCCCGTCTTTCGTGTACGTCAGGCCCATCCACGGCAAGAGCGGCGCGGGCGCCGGTCTGTGCTGGATCACCCAGCTGAGGACTTCTTTGCTGCTCTGTTCTAACAGGTTCGCCAGGACCCGGTCCGGCCCCGGTGCCGCCTTCGACAGCGCCACTTTTTTCGCTTGGTGCGTTCCTGCTTCTTCGGTGCGATGTATTCCTGACTTCGTTACGCTACGAGAATGCTTGCTATTCGATGCGTCCTTTCGTAAAAAGTGCGGGGCTGTACGCAGCAGCTCGACCCTCTGGGGCCGAAAACAACTCCGCCCGAGGCAACGCGTTCAGATTCACGTGAGCTACGGGCTTGTATGGCAGTCGAGTCTGTCGCCGGAGCGCGTGAAAACCCTGGCGGAGATTGTTCTGCTGCTGTCGATGAAATCGCTCCAATTCTAATCGCTATGCAATGCATGAATCGACACAAGGGCTTCGACATCAAACGACTTCGCGCCTCGCTATAAAATAAGGTCTGCCACGGCACATGCACTATTGAGGCTGCTGGACACCGGGGATCTCTTCATCTTGCGAGGTGGCGCAACGAAGATTGAACCTCAAAAACGCATCAGCACAGGCAAGGCCTGTAACAATGGTGACAGGCCTGGGGGCTGATGCGTTTGTTATCACAGTCCACGCTGCGACCAAGTTGCATCTGGGGCCTCCTCGAATCGGCGGACGTCGACGCATCTCATGGCGTTACATCAACATAGCGCTATCGTGGTTTCCATGATCTGAATCTGAGTCGGACTCACTTCGATTCTTCCAACCACTGGCGCCACTCGCCCCAACTTGCTGGCGCCGCCAGCCCAGCGGAAGGGAGCAACGGGCGGAGGCCACCAGTAGCAGTAGTAATATTATTTTGCGCAGCCACCTTGGGCCGCTTCGTGCTTCTGCTTTCTTGTGCGCGGGTTCTTTGCTACATTCGTTCACTGAGCCGGCCGCGACTCTATACAAGTCGATCTCGATACATCGACTCGCTATTTTTGTTGCCTTAAAATGTAATTGATTTCCAAGGACTCTCAACAGCTTGCAGCTCGTAGCTAGGTCAACAAGTCACCGTCTGCATCTGGATCAGTCTGATCATCGACATAAGGTAAGTCGATGCCTGCTCCTACTGTCTCGCGTCAAGATCTCCTTCATACAGGTGCGCTTGTAGAATAAAGTAAGAATCGAAATCGGTTGAACGGCCCACACCAGCACCAGTTCCTTACCTCGGTCTTTTCATTTCCTCGATCTTGGCTCGCTTCTTGTTCTCCAACTCGACCATCGAGCTGGGCTCCGTGCTCTTCCGCGTCGGTGTCGCTGGTGCTCCGCCCTTGATCATGTCTTCCTCCACCTGAACAGAATGCAAAGGTGGTGATGCTCCCGGCTACAACAGTCGAACTCAAAAGAAAAGTATTTTTTTGTAAGAAAGAGCAATCAACGAACTGTAAATGTCGAAGAAGCAGAACGAAGTAGCTGTCGCAATTGACTCAGAGTCTGGCTCAAAAATAGTACCTCGCCCGATTCCCCGTCGGTGTGCAGCTCGAAGTGGCCGGCGCTTTGGTCGAGGAAGGACGAGTCTGCGTCAGTATTTCTAGAAGCTCCACGACCTGCCGACGAGGTGCGCAGCTCATCTTCAACATCCTCCGCCGGATCGGGGCGCGCCGCTTGCTCCGCAGCTGCCTTCTGCGCTGCTAGCACTCGTCGGCTTGTGCCGCGCAGATTGCCGCGCTTCTGCCGCATTGCGTTCGCGACGCGCCCGGATTGTCTGTTATTTGGTATCTGCTCCGGAAGATGTCCTGGTCCCCCCGCAAGCCGCTGGTCGGGGTCCGACGCCTCGCGCGGAAACCTTCTCGGAACACGCGTCCATGCCAGCACCTCTGTCGCATCATGATGGCCGTTGCCAAAATCTCAAAAAGAAAGAGGAACTACAACTATCAATCTTTCTAGATCTTCTAGATGAAGGCGTCGCTGATCCCATCCCCATCCCCACCGACCGCTTCCGCTTCCCACAACTGACTACACTGTTGGCGGTGTGTGCTGTAGCTGTAGATGCGCCGTCAGTCTTAGTGAGGACGTCGGCCTGTAGTGTTTCTTCTTCTTGAAGAAATTGAAACAGCTGCTGTCCTTAAAACACCTCGTCCCGTACCTTCCCTTCGTTTGCGCACAACACGCGCGCGCTGATCTTCATGCTGTCCTTCGTCTGTAACAGCACCGGCGGCGTCGGCTCGGGCGAGCATTGTTTTGCCACCGAGCCAAACACGCACCCCGGCGGCGCACTCCCTAAGCCGCATTATGGCCACGGACCAGGTAGTAATTAGGCTTTAGCACTATCAGAAGCTGCAGCGCATTTTTGCGATGTTAGCGACTAACTTTACACTCGATGACAGTTCTTGTGAGCGGGCACCAATATGTTGCCGGGAAAGTTGATGCTGTGAGTGTTTCTAGGTCACCTTGCTCCGGAGGGGCGACGGACTAAAGAATGAAAGATCTAGAGCAAGGACCCCATGAAGCTGGTGGAGGTGGTCTCAGGAGCAGGACTCCGGTCGCGTACGACCTGAATGCGAGTCGGAGACGGAGTCCGGAAGCCAGCTCCTGCTCCTGGAAGTACTTTCAGCATCGACCAAAATGATGACTGTGCTTGCGGGCGCTCGCGGCGCACTAAAGATTTTCTCACAAGTAGGGACGCACGAACCTACTGCAGCCGTTTCGTTGCGTTGTTCGTGGCTGGCGCCTCCACCTCTCGCTCGCTTCTAGCCTTCTCTTCGGCTTCCTAGTTGCTTCAGCAGGGCGGACGCTTCTGCTGCGACAGATTAGCAGAGACGTCTGTTGTCGCCTAGCAGAATAAATGAAGCCCCTGCTCCTACGGCATGAGCGTCTGTTGCCCCAGAGGCTCCTGCGTCCTGCCGCTACAGCAGGAGCTTCTCCTACGGCCTACAGAGGGCTGCGCTTCTCCTCCTACAACTCTCCTACTCGTCCTCCTTCTTTTGCTGTTACCGCAGGCGCTGCTGCTACGGCATGAGAGTCTGTTCCAGCAGGAGCTCTCCTGATCATGGAACAGCAGCCTGTGCTCGTTCGCCGGAAGCGCAGCTACGACAGCACGGGCGGAAGGAGGAAGCGGCAAGCAGCGGGGAGTGTGGCTGCGTTAAGCTTCGAACGACGACAAGAGTTCAGGCCTGGTTTCAGCTCGAGACCGGGTCTGAGTTTCTATCGTCGTGCGAAAAACTTATGACGAGACTTCGTCGTCGCGACGAACGACGACGAAATATCTCCAACACGGCTGCGAGCCGAAACCGGGGGCGAGTGGTGGCGCCCGAGTGGTTGCGCATGTCGTCGCTGAGAACGAACGAAACGACGTGCGGACTCCTGTCCCTACTGCTACTTGTCCTTGTCAGGTGTTACACAGATAGAGGAAGACGAAAGAAAAGAAAACTCTTAGCGAAGCACATAAGTATACTTGGTCTGTTGCATAAGTATCGATAGATATACGCTTTATGTTCACGATCGCGTCGCTGTTCGTTTCGGTTTTCTTCTACTAAGTGGGACGCGGGCGCACTTCTATTTTTCGGCTACAGCTGGGTGGACCGACAAACATCGAACGACCGGCCAGTGCCTCCGCGTGAGCACCTGAGAACGTGATGAGGTTTGGGATGGAGACTGTGCCCTAGCCATGCGGAATGCGCTCGCAAGTAAAGAAGAACGACGGACGGGGTAACGCTATCGAACGGACACGAGACAGGGGGAACCAGGCGCAGCGGGCAGCAAACAAGGCACCACCGCGCGGGGCGCACAGCGCGCGCGCGATGGCAAACGAGAAGGGCCGGCGGTGGATGGTGGTTCAGAGAAGCGCGCCAAAGACGTTGAACGTGGCGGGGTGGTGGTCCTCGTGGTGGCCATCGGAGGCATTCGCTTCTGACACTGACGCCGCGCGTTCGATGCCGAGGCGAACGCCGCACGCTCTGACGCGAGGCAGGCCGCTGCTCAGCAAGGCGACGAGTCTGGGGCTGGGAAAGTTGGGCGATTTTGGTCTGCGTTGTCAGGAGCAGAAAGCCCCGGACGTCTCTGCGTGTGCTTGGCAGAAAGAGATGGGGGCCAGCGCCGGCCGCCAGAATTCGGGTCGGGCGCTATCCACCGGCATGGTGGCGCGGCGTGAACAATCATGGCGCCTCGATGTTGTACGACCCCGCCGGGCACGCGACGGCTGAAGAGGTAACGGCGTGGCTGTATCTGTTCGGGGAGTCGCCAGAGCTGAGAGCGCTACACCTTCGCGCTCAGGGGCTCGAGGTGATCGAGGCGGACGCATGTGAAGGCATTCCGTGCGCAAACGTGCGCGCTGAGATGCGCGCCGTGCGACTGGGCGAGCCGTGTCGAGGAAGAGGAAGGGGCGGCCCGCAAATGAGGCAAGACGTCGGACCACTATGGCCGGACTGTCGCCGCTGTCCGTTCTCCAAGGCGGCAAGTTGGCCAAAGCGCGGCGGGTTTAAATGCAAGACGCCTTGCAAGACGAAACGAGAAGGAACCCTGGAGGCGCTGGCAATGGACGAAAGCAATGGCTGCAGCGGGGCCCAGCCGCAGCAAAGGCACAAGGCGACGGACGCGGAACAACGGCGCGGCACACCTGAGGAC
>RXOD01006391.1:0-10482 GCA_005223375.1 Amoebophrya sp. AT5.2
GCCAGTGTAGGCACAGCCGTCCTCTTTATGCCACTGGTAGGGAAACTTTACGACGGGCGCGCGCGACTCATTTGGAAGCGCGCCCGCGAGCAGATTCTGAAAGAAGACCGGGCCGTGCTCTTGTCCGTTGATCGAAGACTTGGTGACCCTCTGAGGGACGAAAACGTCATCGGGCTTCTTCAAGAATTTCAAAAGCTCCGGAGGCGCGGGCTGGCCGACATCTGACGAAAGTGTAGCGTCAATTGAGAATCTCTTCCCGCCTCCGCCATGGCGTACGCTACTCTTATCCGCTGAATTCTGGCGTCGCTAGGACTAGGCGCGGAAGAGGAAGTTTCTAGAAGTAGTAGTTTAATTTTGTTTTTTTTTTTTATTCTTTTACTTTTTGCGTTTCCGCCTGCGCCTCGCCCTCGCTTTTCACGAGGTCGGTGCTTTGCTGTGCTGGCTCTGTCGAATTCGATCCAGCAACTGTCTTTTCCTTGGTGAAACTGTTTACCAATAAGCATGTAGTACTAAAGATAAAGCAGAAGCACATGGAAAAGGAAAAGCGTAGACGTCGACGTGGCGGGCAACGCGACGAGAATCCATTGCGAAGAAGAAGATGAAAAAGTAAAAGTTAAAGTAAGGGTAAGCCGTAAAAGTTAAAGTAAAAGTTTTAGAAAAAGTTAAAGTAAAAGTTATAGAAAGTACATAAGTACGCAAGGGGCCGGCCACCGCGCGGCGAATTCCACTTCCGCTCGACGCGTTCACCTTGATTACGTCCTCCAAGGTTAACCCCGTTGCTTCCAGCCACTCAGGTGCGACGGCGATAATATCCTGCGTCTTCGCATCCAATACGCAGAAGCGTTTCCCTCCGACTGCTTTCCTACTGAGGAACGCAGCGGCTTTCGCAGAAAGCAGCCATTTTACATTTTCGGCGTGTAAAATACTGTCTATGTCAGCTGCTGCCAGACCAGATTCGCAGAGGAGTCCCCGGTGGTACTTCATCAAGTTCTCGCCGATCATCTCCACACCGTACCCCCCATACGTAGGATCATCCGCCCGATCCTCTTCCGCTGGTTGGTTGTGTGGAGGTCCGGCTCCGGGCCATTCAATTGAGTCTTCAGCGCCTGAAGTAATCCAGCAAAGTAAGGCAGTGCAGTTATTTAAAGGCAGTTATTGATTTATTTATACTATTTACGACGTGTTCAATTGGTTCGCTTCTCTGTTCGCGTCAGCAAGCCCTTCCAGGTGCCTGCATTTTCGCATCTTTCTCGTCGGGCCTCATACCGACAAAATGGCTCTAGTTGGAATTATACCGGCTCTCGGCCGATTGGTTGGTTGGTTCATTGTGGTTCCCATGCGATGCTCCATACCCATTCCGCCGCCTCCAGCACGGTGAAGATTACTACTGGACCCACCTGCCGTGGCGTGGTTCAACATTTGCTGCTGCTGCAAGTTCGACATCACTTACCGAAGTGCTGGCCCTGGCGCTGTCGATTTACTGCTGGCCCGAGTAGATCTAGTCGGTGGCGCTGTCGACCAATTGCCGAAGGTATTAGATCGCGCGTTGCTGTCGTGATCGCGTCGTACTAACCGTACTCGTCGTTTTTTGCTATACTCGGCGCGAAAGTGACGCCCTGTGGTCTGCTGCTGCTGCTGCTGCTGTTAGTTTCTGGCAACAAGAAACACAGCACCACGTGGTCGACGTCTTTCTACAACGAATCTGCCATCTTGGTCGTGCACAAAGACAAAATTCTACTCCAGTCCTTTTCGAGGTCGGCAACAACTTGCTCAGCCCTGATTTCTATTTGTCGAGTGTTTCTACTTAGCATGCCGATTGTAGTCAGTCCGTTCTCTTGCTTTATTTCTTCGCGTTGTAAAAGAACCCGCCTATATATTTTGACATTCGCAAGGACGTCGACGATGTTGAACCGCGAGCACGTTGATAGCCCTGGCGGCTCAAGCGAAGTACAGACAGTCAGTCCGTACTCGCGATTTAACGGATGATGATGAAGAAGTAGCCAGATAAAGACTCACGACAAGAGGGGGACGGAGAGTATGAGCAGGAATGGCGTTGGCGAATGGGATGGCACAGCACATATTGCGGGCCGGATCTTCTTCATTCCACACTCACCACGACGAACAATATGTGCACGATTGAAATTGCAACACGGCTGAAGGTCTGACGCTACCATCCGGCGCCCCGACTTGAGCTCGTCACGCTTTGTTTCGGTTTTTTTCTTGTTATGTTGTACTTTGTTTCTTAGTTAGAATGGAGAAGGCTGCAGCGAGGATCATGCTCGCGCAAAAAACCAACGCCAGCTCTACCATGCAGTGGAAACGGAAGATTATTTTTCGCTATTTAGTACAACTTCCTTGTTTTGGCTAAGTATTTGTTTCACGTATTGCTCACGTTCACGTGGTTCCCCACCGGCGGCACCTGCGTCCCGATTCCAACTTCTTCCAGCACTGGATGCAGCACTTCCCACAGGTCCACTACCTGTTCTCTCTCCCGGGCCGGCAGTTTCTCCAGTTCCGCGACCCGCGTAATGAGCCCGCGGATCAGCCCCAGACTCTCGCTGCGCGCGGCGATTTCCAGCTCGCCGCCCATGAAGGTCGGCAGCTTGTTACGCGGCGTCGCGCCGATGAAGGAAGCGAGGTAGAAGATCTTGAACTGCCACAGCGGGTAGTGCACGGTGGCCAGCCCCCCGGTGCTGCGCCAGTAATTCGCCACGCTATAGTCCGGAACGAAGAGGAAAGCCACGCACGCAACAATACCCGCAATGCCGAACTTCGCAGGGAGCAAGGTAAGGCAGTACATGAGCACAGAAATCCACAGGAAGGTGAAGCCTCCCGCACCGCAGAGGTAGAAGTTGAAGCCGACCGTCTTCAGAAAGTTCACTAGCGCCACGGTGCGCGACGAAGTTGTCAGCCGGGCGGCGCCAGGAAGATGCTCTTCCTCTTGCTTGTGGTTGTGCTGCTTGTTGAAATTGTGCTCGTCGTTTCGGTTTGTTCCATTTCCATAATTTCGAAGACTTCCGCCTGCTCCACCTCCTGCCCCCGCGGCTTCTTCAACTACGCTTCGTCTCGTCGTCCTTAGCGCGGCGAAGTGCGAGATCATCATGGACTGAAACAGAGACAAAATGATCGATCCCATGAACGCAATGCACGTGAGCACTGCAGCCACTTTTCCGAGGATGCGCGACCTGCCCGACGGCAGCAGTGGCACCTCCTCCCAGGGCGGGTCGTAGCTGTGGTTTCTGTTTCCTTGCTGATCGAAGTACCCCGAGAAGGAACTGCGGAAGATGCCCTCCACGTCCACCGTCAAAAAACCGTACGCGACGAAGGTTAGCAACCCGGCAAAAACGATCCACATTTCGACCATCAGCGAAAGCTCGCGGAGCTGAGTGTCCGGATCGGCAAACACGAGATGCAGCGTAAAGCCATACCAGCCGAGGGGTTGGAAGTTTCGCCGCTGCCGACTTCTGCGCGCTGCGACCACGTCGCGGTCTTCCTGCTTTGAGCTACCGCTTCGACTTGTGGTTGTGCCATAGTGCGCGGGTGGCGGGAAGTCCAGCAGCAAGTAGCGCCTCAGAATTTCGCGACAGTTGGCAAGGTCGCGCTCGTGCTTCGCCTGGGACTCAGGAGAGCCGCACTCGTGGAAGGCTGCAATCCTGTTCAGGAGGTCGTCGCTCATCTTCGCGGGATGTTCTGTCTCAGCCAGTGCCTCGTTTTCTGGCGCTGCCCTCCGGGAATCGGCGTAGCGCGCCGCAGCTCCAAACATCCTACTTCCCTCTCAGACCATCGCCCTGGAGGTAGTAGATCGGCTGTCAACGGCTTGTTTGATGGCCAAACAAAGGCGGTTCTTTGCGCAACATAAGCACAAATAAATTCATAGCGCGTTCAAGTTGCAATTGCGGGCAACAACTAAAGGGAAAACCCGTCCGGGGCCGACATTCTTCAGATCATTCTCGGCGTCTACCAAAAATCTTATATCTACTTCCGAAAATGTAGTCGGCGGAATAAGGATAAGCATCCAAACCCAAAGGTAAAAGATGAAACTACCACTACGTATGGATCTAGAGACAAAAATGTGAGACCCCTACTTGTATTCTGCTCGCGCTCTGCTTACCCCGCAACTGCTAAGCGGCCTGCTTTTACTGTAAAAAAATGTATCAATCTAAATCTAAACGAAATCTGGCCCTTGGTTCTTGTGGCTATGATACGATCACAGTAAAGATGCCGCCTTTTTTCGGCTGCTGAAAGGCTGTTCTTTCACGTATACAGTTTGTTACAGTGCGGGGATCCTTTTTCTTCATCTCCTCCTATTCAACTTCAAACAAGCAGGAGTATCGGATTCGGATCGTATCGGCAACCGGCCCGAATAACCTCTATTGTTGGAGGTGGACGGGGGGCGTAGTCATATGGAACACGACCATGCCACGAGTTGACTTTTCTCGTCGTGCCCCTGTCTTCACGATAAAAAGTCAAAGACTGGAGAAAGTATCAGCTTCCAACATGTTCACGTTCATCGAAGTGCCGTGGTGCTGCGGGGGGATAGAAAAGAAATTCGAGCAACATGAAGCAGCCAGTTGCGGCATCACTCAGCGGCGATAGAGTTATTGGTGAAAGGCCTGCTGCTACAAAAGTAGCCGGCGAAACTTATCGGCTCGCGTCAACGCAGCTCGTGAGTTGTAGTTTGTTTGTATCAAGTTTGTGCTTGAAGTCCATGCATAGATATCGGAAATCTGAGAGAGAGGAAACTCAACTGAATCTCGTCTACTTCAATTAAATACACCGAGACATCATCAGCAAAATTTGAACCTCTGGACCAGTAAGCTCTCCTGTGTGAACTTGAGCCTTTCAGGTCCGTCAGGACGAGCACCACTTTGCGATTGCTTCTCGTTTGCCATTCCCGTAAAAGAAGCTGGTCATCGTATCTTAATCTGTCCTGTGGAATGTTGGTATGTCGGTGAAAATACCCCCTCCTTCACCGCGACCGCTCTACTTCTTGATAGTGTTTTGTACTTTTTTCGCTCTTTCTGCGTATTTTAGCGAGTTCATGGTTTCGTCGACGTTCGAGCTCGATGGCGAGCAGTTCATGAACATGAGCGTCTTCGCGGTGCCCCCCAATGAGTCCTGCATCAGCTGGGTCAGCTGGTGGTTTCGGTACGGCACCAGGCTGAGGTTCACCTTTTTCCCGGGTGCAGCCTTCGTGAGTGCCTCGATCACGTCCCCCAACGCTGTCAGCGACTTGTTGATCTCGATTGCCTCCTTCTGGGCCTGTCCCGTCACTTCGGACTTCGCGATCCGTTCGCAGCCCGCCAGGTCGCACATCAGCAGCTTGCCCATCGTTTTCTGCTTGGTTTCCTTGTTCACACTAGTGAGCTTCACGATGGTGACCAGGTGCGACCGCGACGACTCGCTGTTCATCGCAGTGGCCGCCACTTGCCGCTGGTTGAAGCCTATGGTGGGACCAGCGATGGTAAGTGGCGAAGTGGTAAGTGAAGAACGCAGGGAAAACCCCGAAAAAACGTGAACGCAGGAGGGCATCCACAAGGACGAGAAGTCGCCGCACTATGATGGCCAGACCCACCGCTCTGCAACCTTCTGCAGCTGGCAATACAATAAATCCCAACCCTAAGCGCCACATTTTGTCCTGCTTTCAGGCCCTAGCAATCGATTGTAGCCAGTGGCTTTCCACTACGAGCGCTCGCGCCCCCGACCTCCCAATGGCTGATCGCTTCCAACGTCGTACTCCCCATCGCCTACCCCCCATCCTCATCTACCCCCTACCCCCACGACAATGGGGCCCATTTCTAAAAACCACCCCCGACCCTTTCGCACCCGGGTAGATGACTTCAGAGCGCCTTAATCGGCACTCGCCACCTAAGAACCAAACCCGCCATCGCCAAGTGGGGGCCCCCCATCACCAAGCTCCAATACCAGGTACCCACTTACCATCGCTGGTCCCCTCAACATAAAGCCGGTTTCGATCGCCTTCTCCATGCCCTCCGCGCTCTGTACCTGCCGCTCCGCCGCGTTCTCCAGCTGGATCGAGCCGTCCTTCTCGCGCCGCACCTTCACCTCCGGCGCCTTCATCCCGTTCGTGCTCTTCGGGATCAGGAGGTCGGTAAACTTCGCGCAGTACAGCTCCACCATGTGGATCGTGACCGTGAACGTGAACCGCTCCTTCTCCCGCTCCACGATCGTGAACACCTCCCGGCACGCGCGCGGCACCACGCCCTCGTCGTTCGGGCGGCCCGTCATCGTGTACGTCTTGCCCGCGCCCGTCTGCCCGTACGCGAAAATGGTAACATTGTACCCGTCGAACGCGGACTGCACCAGGTCCTTCGTGTCCTCGAAGATCTCCGCCTGCGTGCCCGGGAAGTGCGCGGCGTCGAACGTGAACTCCTTCTTGCCCCCAGTTGCATCCCCCCCGTCCACGGACAGGGACTGCGCGTCCAGGCGCTGGGTCGCGTTGTGGTCCCCCAGCTCCTCCTCTCGCTTGTTGAAGGGGCGGACCCGCACGAAGACGCGGATGGAGCCCTTCAGGTCCTCCACCTTGTTGTGCAGCTTCTTCTTGCGCACCTCCAGGTCGCCGAGCTCGGCTTCCAGGATCCCCACCTCCTTCGCCTCCTTGAACATTTTCCCGCACTCCTGCTCGAGGGCCTTCAGCGCCTCGATCTCCTCCATCTTTTCGAAGGTTTTCGTTCGCTCCATGAACTCCTTGATGCCCGTGAGCAGCTGCTGCTTGCGCTTCTCGTTCTCGATCCAGTTCCCCGCCTCGGCGAGGATGGGAATGTCGTCGGACGCGACGATGTTCAGCTTCTTGCAGGCCTGCAGCGCCTTCTCGACGCTCGCGATCTCGGTGTCGTTCGCCGCCGACGAGGAATGCGTGGAGTCTGTGGACGCCCGCGCGCTGCCCGCCACGGCGTTCATCGCGTCTCGCAGCGCGTCGAGGGCGAGCTTCTTGGGCTCCTCCTGTTTCAGCACCTTCTCCGCTTCTCCCACGTCCCCGCCGCAGGAGCGCAACCCCGCGATGGCGGCCTTCAGGGCGTCGATGTAGTTCACGATCGGCTTCTTCGCCAGAACGGCCTTCAACGCGTCCTCAGCCTTCTTCACGTTCGCAAAGGCCTCCAGCTTCTCGGCGAACTCACTTAGGTCCGCGGCCGTCAAGTTCCCGGGCGCCGCCTTCAGTTTCGCGAGTTCCGCCTTCAGGGACGCCGCGTCCGCACTCGCGCACATCTTCTCCAGCTTCTCGCGCGTCTCCACACGCCCCTTCGCGGCGTCGAAAACTTCGTTCACGTGCTTCAGCGCGATGGGCTCGTCGATTTTTGCCTGCTGGGCCTTCTTCAGCGCGTTCTCCAGCTTCTGGAACGCGGGCTTCAGGTTCTTCGCCGCGTCGAAATCCGCCGCGTGCACCTCCTTCTCGAAATCGTCGCAGGCGTGGCACACCGCCTCCGTGGCGGCCTGCTTCTTGCGCAGCGCGTCCGCCTCGGCGACGCACTTCTGGAACGCCTCGCTGTCCTCGACGTCGTGGTCGTCGCTGCCCTTCGCGTGCGTGATCGCCTTCTCAATCACAAACAAGTTCTTGGACTGGAGCGCATCCTCGAGCTGTTTGATGAGACCCGCGTGCGAGTTGTCCTCGATCTGGATGTCGTCGTCAAAATTGGCCCCGCCCCAGCCGCCGCCGCCCATCAGGGAATTGCGCGAAACCCGTGCAACCACCTTGCCCTTCGTCCCCTTCACTGCGGAACCCTTGGCCGCCGCGGCTGATTTCGTTGAAGCGCTGCCGGCCTTCTTCTTCGGCTTCTTCTTGGGTCTGGGCTTGCCCGTCTTCGGATCAATTTCACCTTCCGGGCCACTAGACTCTTCGGGCGACTCGACCTGCTCCGGCGTACCCGGAGCCCCCTTCGCTTTCTTCTTTCGCCTGCGTGCGTCCAGAGAGGACGCCCCGCTCTGGCTGTCCGCCGGTTGCCCGCCAGAACCGTCCGATGGCTCGTCCTCCTCCGGTGCCCCGTCGGCCCCCGCACTGTCGCCCGGCTTCTTCTTGCCGGCCCTCTTCTTCCTCCGTGCGTCAACCGAAGAATCGCCTGGCTTCGGGCTGCCACCATCGCTGACCGGCGGTGTCGACCCGTCGTCGCTGGGTCCGCTGGTGCCTTCATCCCCGGTAGTTCCTTTTGCATCTTCGTCCGGCGGCTGATCCCGTTTCTCCTTCGCCCTTCTCCGGCGTTCATCCCGTTTGTCTTTTGGCCGTTGGTCCCGCGGTTTGTCTTTGTCTTCTGGCCGCTGGTCCGGTTTGTGTTGGTCGCCTGGCGGTTGGGACCTCGGTTTCTCCTTTGCCGCTTTCCGTCTGGCATCCCGGCTTTCGGGGGACTCCCGGAACTTGTTCTTGGTGACTGGGCGGCCCTCCTTGTCCCGAATCACGCGACCTTTATCGTCGACCGCCTCGTCTTTCGGGTTCCAGTCGTGGACCGTCACCGGTTCGTTTGTGGTTGTTGTGCTGCCCATCATCGGCGGTCCTTGGGAGCCCATCCATGGCTCGTGGAGCTCCTTGGGAGACTCACGAGAGGACATCGCTTCCTCGGGCTCCGAAAAAATGGGATCTTGCTGGCCTCCCCGATCCGTCCTCCAGACCCCCGAACAGCCACACAAGAAAACAAAGCCAGGCACGATAATAAAGCACATCCAGCAGCTCCCGTCTGCCACTATTTCGATAGTAGTCGTTGTCGTGCTCGTGGTGGTGGTCATCGTTGTCGGTGGAGGTGCGGCGGGAACCGGCGTGGTGCTGGTGCTGGTCGTCGTCGTAGTGCGGCACGCAATCGCCTGGACACAAACAACGTAACCATTGTCGTCCTCCGCCTTGTAAAAGTAATTTTCGCCGTGAATCAAAGAGAAGTCGGCCGCAGGGTACATGTGGTTCTCCTCCCGGAAGTCAAGCTGGTTACCGTTGATACCGTGTGGCGCTCTGGCCCAGACATCGAACGTTTTGCCCAGTGCCGCTCCCTTCCTCCCAACGGCCCGTATGGGGAGATCGGCCCATTGCTTCCCGGGTTTATACCTGCAGTTTGGAAGCACTTACTTTTCTTGGCTCCGGTTCACCTTCTTTCATCGCCTTCTACTTGTGCACAGCCAGCAAATTTCATACTTATTTAGTGCCAATTTCGCTCGCTAAAAGTAGAAGAATCACACATGAGGGCTTTCTCTTTCCAACAAACATACATAGTACCTGTATTGCCCCATGTGAAAGTTAAACGCGTCGTGTTGTTCCCACGGGGGTCTGATCTCGTCGTACGTGCCGCGCACCGGCGCAGAAGCTGGGTAAGTCTGGCTGGCGAACTTGTCCGCTTTTCCTTCTACCAGCCAGGGCGAAATAGACTCATATCGAGACCCCCACTTATCCGTATTACAATTACCACGACAGTCAGAACCGTTAGAGGGGTCCGTACAGCCGTCTCTACCTGGTACTCTACAAGTGATTGCGCCCTCCTTCCACACCAAGGTGACCTGAGGCGTGTCATGCGGCAGCCATAAATGTGTCGCCACCTGATCCCCGCCACCGCCGCCGAAGCAAAACGTATTACTTTTTCCATCTGCATTAGCCTGCGCCTTCGCCCTTTGAATTGCTGGGTTGTTCACGTACTGGGAAACAGCACCACGTTTCGTTATGAAAAAAGTTCTTCCATACAACAAAGTAGGCAATTCCTCGTCTTCTTTGCAGGGATTATCGATGGGGAGCTCTGCGTCTTCATCGTAGCCCAGATCATCACGTTCCGACTTGTCGAAGCCGCTGTCGGTGCTCGGGGCGCTTGATGAAGAACGCACCGCCGACCGCGCTGCGTCCATCTCCATGCTCGCTCTTGCCTCGTTGAAGGCGTTTGGCTTCGGCACGTGGCGGCTGGGCTGGCTGCGCAGGGCTTGGCCGTTGCCGTTCTGATGCTGCCTAGAAGAGTCATCGCTTGCAGGTGTCACACGCACAGCTGCGGGGCTGCTTCTACTCTCCGCCTCAATTACAGAGATTTCTGTAGATGATGAGACTGCGTCCTCGTGCTCGTGTGCTTTCTCCTGGCCAGGCAACAAGGGCCCGCCGCCCCCCCGGAGTCTCCCCAACTCCACATCTAGGTGCGGCGGCAAATTTACCACCTCCACATTGTCGTCGCTGCTGGCAGCCAGGCTTGCTTGAGCTTGTGTTCGTCCGGCACTCCGTTCTGTGCTACCATCATTTCCAGTTGCTCGTTCCGTGCGGTGCTTCGTCAGCAGGCTCGCGGTAGGCGGCGCCTTGCCGCGCAACACCGCGGCATGATCTATCTTCGCGGAGGAGCCGCCCGGGTGCGCCTCCGCCTCCTCTGATCCCAGTCCAACCGGCTCCGCCTCTGCGGCCTGTTCCTCTTGCTCTTGCTCCAACTCCTGCGCGCGCATCTCCACGTCTTCAGCCTCTTCGCCCTGTCCCAGGTTCCGCTCCTTCTGCAGCAGCTCACTGCTGCAGAAGGAGCGGAACCT
>RXOD01006392.1:0-10481 GCA_005223375.1 Amoebophrya sp. AT5.2
CCAGCCGCGGTCGCAGTCGGCGCAGCTGGCCCCGCCGGACACGATGCAGTAGGTTGCGGGCACGCCGTTCGGGCACGCACAGACCTTCGGCTCGCAAAACCCGGAGTCCACGTCCAGCTCGTGCGTCACGACGCAGCTCTCGCACACGTGCATCCCCTGCTCCTCGCACCTGGCGCCGTCGGCCGGCTTCCCGCCGCTGCAAATGCATTCGTTCACGACGCAGGTTCCATCGCTGACCGTGCTCCCCGGCCCGCAGGTCGCGCAGCGTTCCGCCCCGGCCATCGGGCACTCCGCCCCCGTCGCGGGCGTGCCGCCCGGGTCGGCGCAAACACAGACGCGCAGCTCGCAGATCACGCTCTTCTCGTTGAAATCGTAGCCCACCATGCAGAAGTCCTTCGCCTGCTCGTCGTTTGCCGGCATCGGGCACTTTTGCTGCAGCCACTGCGGGCAGGCGCCGTGCGTGGGCCCGCTGGCCCACTTGTTCACCCGCCCGTTGGGGCACGCGCACTCCTGCGGCTTGCACTCGCCCAGGTGCTTCGACAGGAACGGGTACGTCGTAGGGACGAAGTAAAACCCGAACTCGCAGCGCTTCACGGCAGCGGCGGCTGCTGCTTGCGATTCCGGGGTCAGTACGGCCCCCGCGCCCGTGTCAATCACCTCCGGCGGGGCCATGATGACATCGCTGAAACACATGTTCCTCGTGAGCTCCGTGCAGACTTTCGGGGAGTCGCGATGGACCACGATGTTCATGATGTCCTCCAGCTCCCGATCCGTGAGTAGGCCGCGCTCGTACTTCTCCTCCGGGAACGACGTCCAGTTGTACGCCGTGCTCCAGTTCCCGTTTCCCGGCGGCGTCCCCAGCGCCCAGTTTTTGCATCCGCAGGTGTCCGGCTCGCACCGGCCCGTTTTCTTCGAGAACGAGAAGCCTTTGCGGCACTCCGAGCACAGCAGGTAGGGCACTTCCTTCGTGCACTCGCTGTCACCCGCGCCCGAGAACCGGCACCGCTTCGCGTCCTTCTTGCACGGGGAGCAGTGCGCCTCTCCAGTTTGGGGGTCCATCTTCATGTACGAGCCTGTCCGGCACTTCTCCTTCACAGGCGACTTCAGCACCTTCGGCGGACAGCAGCCCCGCAGCTCCGGCGCATTGGCCTCGCCGTACACCTCCACCATCGCGTCGTTCACAATCTTCCGAAACCCGAAGGCCGCCTGGCCGCCGAGGGAGAACCGGTCGAAGGCGGCCGCGATGTACTCAGCATCCGCGTACCCTGGGGGCGCCGCAGCCTGGATCTCCACGGTCACCGCCACGATCCAGCTGCTGAAGCCCGGTTTCATTTTTGGCGGCTCCGCGCCGCCGGCCGTCGCGGCTGCCGCGTTGTCGTTCGCGTCCAGGTCGTTGCTCACGACCAGATTGCGCACACGGATCATCCCCACCGTCCACAGGCCGAAGACCCGCGTGAGTGCGGTCCGCAGGGCGTCCACGTACTGCTGGTCCACGGCACCCTGCCACTGCTCCATCGTGATGGTGGGCACTTTCAGCGCGGACCCCATGTCGTACACAGCGTAGCTGTCCTCCTTGGGCTTCTGCAGCGGCTTGTCCTCGTCGTAGTACTCCTCCCGACCGGCGTTGTTGGTCCGGGCGCCCACCATCAGGTCCGCGGTCGCGAAGCTGCAATCCGGCTCGGGCTCCGGGAGCACGGACTCCTTGCTGTCGTCCAGGTCCTCGGCAAACGCGACGGAATACGTGCCTTCCGCGTTCTTCCCGGACTCGAGGGAGAGAGCGATGTAGCGGGACGCCTTCAGCGACTCGCCGAAGCAGCCCTTCTGCACCAAATCCACCAGCTCGTTCAGCTCCCACGGCTCCTTCGGCGGATCGGCGCAGATAGCCGCGTGGTAGCCGGCGGCCTCCGGGTAGGCAAACCCCGGCGGCGGCGTCTTCAGCGCGGAAGTGAGGCACACCGTCGGGCGATACAGACCGTCGGCAATCTTCGCCTGGATGACACGGGTGCGCCGCAGGGCGCGGACGAAGCCGGTGCTGGGCATGGTTTGCGGCATTTCGAGTTGGACGGTCACGGTCTGTTCCGGGACTGCCTTGAACCTCAGCTCGACAAGTTCGGCAGTCTTCATGACGAGGGATCCTTCGTCCCCCTTCGCCTTTTCTTCTAAGAATGAAGGCGCGGTCCCAGCAGAAGCCCCAGTTGCCGTTCCTGTTGTAGGGATAGCTGGCACCTTTACCGCAGATGCTGTTTCGCTTGCAGCAGCGGCTGGCGTGCCGCCCTCGCCCTTTTTCAAGCCGCATGAGACTTCGCCACGATACATCGCTTCCCAGTCGACCCGTAGCAACTTCTGTCGTGCCGTCTCTGCGGCACTCGCGCTACCGAACCGCGCCGTGAAGATCGTTTCAACCATTCTATCGTTTAGCACGACGACTGCGTCGTCCACATCCGGCTCTGCTTCTGTCACGTTCGCAAAAATTTGCTTTGCCCCGCCGCCGCCATCCGCGCTCCCGATGTGTTGTCTCAGGAACCGCTCCGCCGTCTTCGCCAGCTCCGCTGCCGAGCCGCCCTCGTGCGTCGGATTCAGAATCGAGCGTACCCTAAACATCGCGTCCATGCCTGGTGAGAAGTCTGTGAACGGAGTCTTCGCCCCCGTCACCAGCTCCGTCGGCGGCAGACAGCTGCTCGCGCCAACGCCGAAGCTGTAGATTTTGTCGGGGCACTTGCTGCACTTCTGCATGCCCTCCTGGTCCGCGTAGTAGCCGCGCGGGCAGAACTCGCAAATCCCGTCCGCCCCTGCCGTGCCGGGCAGGCAGGGTCTGCACTCGGTTCTCTTGTGGTTCGCGTACATGCCCGGCGGACACTTGGTGCACTTTTTTCCCTCCGGCGCGATGCTGCCCTCGGGGCATTTCAGGCACTCGATGCTGTCCTGGTCCACCACGGTGCCGGGCGCACACGTGGTGCACTTGGTCATGCCCTCCATGTTCGCGCGAGTGTAGATCCGGCACCGCTGGCAAATGCCACTGTCCCCGGCCATGCCCTTGTCGCACTTCTTGCAGCGGCTCGGGTCCTCGGGCTCCACTTCCTCCCCCGGCTTGCACTGGTAGCACTGGCCCGCGATTCCTGCGTAGGAGAAGGGGCACTTCATGCACACGTCCTTCTTGTCCGAAGGCCTCGTGCCGTCCCCGCACTTGACGCACTCGGAGAGGCCAGACGTGGGGGCGATTTCGGTTGCCGGACAGGGTTCGCACACCCCGTCGAAGCCCGCAAACCCGCTCGGGCACGGCACGCACTTCGTCTTCGCCGGGTTTGCCTGGAAGCCGCTGAGGCACTTGTGGCACTTCCCGGCCCCGCCGGCCTCGCCGGCGGGGCAGGGCACGCACGCCGTCCGGTCCGGGTTCGGTTTCGTTCCGTCCGGGCAGGGGGCACAGGTCCCGCCCACGCCGGCTTCGTTCGCCTTGCACACTGCGCAGTAGGTTTTCGTCAGCGATTGCGTGAAACCGTCCTCGCAGAGCGGACAGAACCCGTCCCGCCCCGCAGTGGCGGGCGAGGGGCAGGGAACGCACTCGGACTGGTCCGCGTTGGGCTCGCGGCCGTCCTGGCACTTCGCGCAGAGACCGTTCACGCCGGCGAAGTTCGGGGGACAGGGCTCGCACGCGGTGACGTTCTGCGTAGGCCGAAAACCATTCTTGCACTTGATGCACTCGGCGTTGGTGCCGGCTGTCCCCGGCGGACACGGCTCACAAGTCATTCCCGAAAGGCTAGGCTGGTGCGCGTCGGAACACCTGGTTTAGTGTTCGAAGCTATCAGTACACGAAGTGCCGCGTCTATTTTTTGCATTTGCTCAAGGTGCTGCTGCTGGTGCAACTGCATCCCATAGTCAAAATAAAGGTAAACGCAAAGAACCCGCCGAGGCAGAGCGTATTCTATAACAAACAAATCGAATTCGAAGTCCTCCACCTCTAGTACCTCTCGCTGAAGCAGATTCCGTTGTTGCAGATTGTTCCGAAGGGTGGTTTCTGGAAGCTGGTTTTTGCATCGTTCGGCACCAAGCCCGGCGGCGCAGTATTACATACACCCCCTGTCCCCGCGGTCCCCATCGGGCAAGCTTCGCACGTGCCCTGATCCATTGACGGCTGCGTGCCGTCGCCACATGGTAGACACACTGCCGAGCCCGCGGGTGCGTACTGGGCCGGGGAAAGACAGGGGGAACACAACCCGCGCACGCCAAAACTCCCCGGCGGACACGGAATGCACTCGGTGAAAGCCGCGTTTGGCTGATACCCGTCCTTGCACTTCGAGCAGAAACCGTCCCTGCCGGCGCTCCCTTGCGGACAGACGTTACAGGTCATATCGTCGCCCATCTGGGAGCCGTCGACGCAGCGGACGCACTTGTCACGTGCAGTAGCGGAGACGAGGCCGTTGACGCACTTAATACAGGACGGAAGACCAGCAGTGGCGTCGTAGCCGAGCGGACAGCGGACGCAGGTCCTGTACGAGCCGTGGTTGCGATTGGAAATGGAAACCGTTTGTTTTTATATCAGTGATCTACATCTAGATGGATCTACTAGTAGTGCGCTTCATGTCCAAGCTGCAAGAAGTGCATCAAATGGTGAGCCGCTCATCACGGTCGTTCAAAGGAATACGAAACAAAAATTCTCGCCGGCTATACGTCTGATCCCCGCTCGGCACGAAGCCATCCGGGCAGAAGGCACATTCCGTCGCGCCCTCGGACCTAGATATCATTCCCTCGGGGCACTTCTTGCACCCTACCCCGTCGCTCGAGTACGTTCCGGGTTCGCACTTTCTCGTGATACGAGGGTCCGCCGGATCGGGCATGCCCCCCAGCGGCACAGGGTAGCACAGCCCAAAATTGCCCGCAAATCCCGGCGGGCACTTCTGGCACGTCATCCGGTCGTAGCTCGGTTCTTCCCCCGGCCCGCACTGGGTGCACTGGGTCATGCCCTGCTGTGGCGCGATCCGGCCCCGCAAACACGGCTTGCAAACGCCGCCCGTTCCAGCCGTCTCCACGCGGCACGCGACGCAGGCGTTCCCCACCAGATTCGCCTCAAAACCGTCCGGGCACCGCTCACACTTCGTCCCGTCCTTCGTAATGAAGGTCTCGTCGGGACACTTCTCGCACGTTTGGAAGGTGGGCGACGACACCATCCCGCTTGCACAGGGCGCGCACACGCCGCTCTCGCCCGCCGAGGCCGTCCCCGGTTTACAGACTTCGCAAGAAGACTGCGCCGCATTTGGCTGCATACCGGGGGGGCACTTCATTTGCAGGCCCTCGTTCGCGATCGTCGCGTACGGTGGCGGCACGCACGCCATCGCGGTCGGGTTCGGCACCAGGCCGATCGGACACCGCGCGCAGTTTCCGGCCATCCCGGCCGTGCCGACCGGGCACACCGCGCAACCCGTGCGGTTGGTGTTGGGCATGTACCCGTTCTCGCACGGCTTGCAGACCTCCTGCCCCGGCATGTCGGTGTACGTTCCGGCACCACACGGGGTGCAGGTGCCGCGCGACCAACAGGTAGTGAAGTCGGAACGGGGAATCTTCAGCGCATTGAAGGTTGCCAACGTGTTGCAGCGCTCGTCGCGGTCAAGCCACGCACACTGAATAGTCTCGCGCAAAATGGGACGCTCGTTGTCCACAAGTGTCTCGGCGGGTCCAGACGGAAAATTATACTCCCCGACGGGGATGGGCTCGCGCGCGTCGAAAGTCTTCAGGCAATCCTCTTTCGTCAGCTGCATGTTGCACGCCTCCAAGTTGAAGCGAGGGGGCTGTGAAAAAAAGTACAGGGAGGGTGCATATTTACCTTTTGAAAGAGCTCTTTTATATTTTTTTGACGATTTCGATTATGGTGGTGGTGCTTCGGTGCAAACCTTAGCAAGAGCAAGAAGCGTAAGGGTAAAAAGATATCTCAAACTCAAGGGGAAGACGCAGCTGAAGCGGAGAAAGTTTGCTTTTCATTTTGGCTCTCAGAAACGTGATAATATGCAGCACGATCAAGTCCTGTGATTATGTTAGATCGTCGTGGGGGCGGGGGGCAGTTTCACTGGGACAGCGGTCATCACATGAGAGAAAAAAACCTCATCCCCCTAAACTTGTCACTGAGTGTGTGTCCATCCTCTACAATACTCAAAGAAAGTGCAAACTGAAACATACCGCTCCCATGTTCATCTGGATTAGTGCCGTTCCTTCCGCCGCGCCAGTCTCAGTGGACGCCTCGAGCGTCGTAGTCGTGGGTTCTCCAATTGACGTCTCGAGCGTCTTGCCGTTTCCAGTAATCCCCGTTTCAACGGGAGTCTGTTGTCCAGCGATTTCCAGCCCCATGCTCTTTTTGCCCTCCACCAGATTGAATGTGCCGCCATCTTTCGTGGTAGGGAGGATACTCATTGTTGTCATGCTCGTGTTCCTTATTGGTGGAACGGGACACTCCTGTTCGGGAAAGAATCCAGCGCCGATGGTCGCCGACATCCCTGCCGGGCAGGGCTCGCAACCGTCACCCAAAACCTTCGGCTGCTGCCCTGTGGGACAGTAGTTGCACTGTGACGCCTGGATTCCAAACAAACCCGGCGCGCACGGACCGCACCCGCCGTAATCCGGCATCGGAGCCGCCGTTTCCGTGCACTTCAGGCACTGGTCATGGTTCGGGGACGATACTGCGTCCAAATCTGGCCCGCACGAGCGGCACTCCTTGTCCCCAGGCGCCGCTGTGTAACCGGCTTCGCACACAAGGCATTCGGCCCTCGTTTCAAGGTTTGGCGCGTACCCCGCCGGACAGGGAAGGCACTCGGCACTGCCGGGGAGGCGAGAAAACTTGCCGTCCTCGCAGGAGACGCAGAGGCCGTCGACGCCTTTCAGGCCGGGACTGCACGCCTTGCAGCCGCCGTTAATCATATCGGGAGTGAGTCCGGGGGGGCACAGGGTGCAGACGCCAGTGCCCGGATGGAAGGCCTCGCCAGGCTCGCAACCGATGCAGCCGGTGCGGTTACCGTCGGGCTTCTTGCCGTCGGGGCAAGTATCGCAGGTGGTTTTACCCGGCTCGGCTTGAAAGGCGCTGAAGAGAGGATAATTTTTATGACGCAAGTAGTACAAAGACTGCGAGCGGCCCAAAAGTCGCAAGTACAACACTGTTTCAACATACGATGCGTTTGTTCGTGACGATGATAACTACACACTTCTCCTTGCAGGCTGTTCGAAACTCAACGAATTCGAAGCTGCAGGTAGAATCTGAAACAGGGAGTTAAGTTAAAGTTTCAGTTTGATAGTAGCCCCGTTTGTAGATGGAGAGATAATTTATGTCAGGGGAGAGATAATTTATTTATAGAAGTAGAAGGTATACCCCGGTCCGAAGCAGCCTTTGCACATTCCGAGCGTTCCTGCGGTTCCCGGCGGACACGTTTCGCAGACGTCCTCGTCGTTCATTCGAAAGCCGTCACCGCACCCGTCGCAGTTTATGCCATCGTTTCCGTTCGTTCCCTCGGGGCAGCTCTCGCACAGCGTGCGGTTGAAGTTCGGCCTCTGTCCGTGTCCGCAAGTCGCCGAGCAGAGCCCCCGCACGCCGGCCGTGCCGCGCGGGCAGGGCGTGCAGGTCGCATTCGTGGCCGGGTCGGGCATGAAACCGTCGAAGCACACGCGGACCCCACCGGCGACGTACACGCTCCCGGGGACGCCCGGAACGCAGCGCGTCTTGTCCTCAATCGGGGTCAGGCCGTCGGGACACAGCGCGCACGCGCCGTTCTCTCCGGCCGTGCCGTTCGGGCACGGCATACAGGCCGTGTTCACGCTGTTCGGCTGCGTGCCGCTCGCGCACGCGGTGCAGTTGCTCGCCCCTCCTGCCGACATGGTCGCGCCGGTGCACGGCTGGCACGTGAAGTCGTTCTCCGTCTTGGCCAACCCCGCGGGACAGTCGACGCACGTCACCGACTGCGGGTCCGGCTCCTGGCCGGCCGGGCACTTCGTGCACTCCGTCGAGTTGTCGTTCGCAAAGCCGGCGCGGCAGCTCCGGCACTTCTGCTCGAAGACCTCGGAGCCCGAGGGGCACTTGATGCACCTGTCAAACGCGCGGGCGGACACGTGGCCCACGGGGCACTCGGAGCAGACGTCGACGCCGGCTTTGGGGGTGAAGGTACCAGGGGCGCACTGCACGCAGAAACTCTGGGTGGGGTCGGGAATGTCCCCCGGGTTGCAGATGGAGCACTTGCCGACGCCGCCTTTGGAAAAGGTGCCGACGGGACACTTCTCACAGGTGCCCAGAGCGGCGTTCGCAAAGGTGCCGTCGGGACAGGCGTCGCAATTCGCCTTCGAGGCGTCCGGCGTGGCTCCGATCGGACACTGGCGGCAGAACGGCGCACCCCTCGCGGAGACGAAACCGGGGGCGCAGGGAGTGCACTCAGTGGCTGTTGTGGGCGTGAAGATGATGTTCAACGTGTACATCGATCGCGACAAAAATGATCACCAAAAGAGCAAGCAAGATGTCGAGAATGAATCCGCCGAACGCGGCGACGTAAGAATCCAACAACTTCTGCTCGCCAACTTCTACTTGCTTCGTTCTCTGCAAACCAAAGAGGCAGAGGCTAAGATTTTTGATAGAAGCAGATTCTTGCCTTTGCCTCTCACTTTCGTATAAACAGTAACGGCGCACCCGCACACCAGAAACTACAACAAGAAAAAGTTCGGTCACCATTCGAAGTCCCGTAGGTTCCCGCCTCGCACGGTTCGCAGTAGATCTGTCCGACTCCTGGGATGAATCCCAAGGGACACACTTTGCACTCCGCGAAGCCTTTTCGTGAAAACATGTGCGCGGGGCAGGCCTCGCACGCGCTTTGCCCCGGGTTCGGCGTCATTCCGTTTTCGCACATGGTACAGTTGTTCGCGCCGTCCGGGCTCACGGTTCCGGGCGCACAGGCGGTACATGATTTTCCGGTGCCCGGAGCGTAAAAACCGGACCCACATGGCACGCACTTGTCCAAAGTCCCCCCAACTACCGTTCCGATTCCACAAACGCCGCAGGCAGTTGGTGACTTTTTGTACATCCCGGGGCCGCAGGGACGACAGACGTTGTTGCGGGTCAGGATAAAGCCGGGGGACTCGTCGCACGAAATGCACACCTCGGTTCCGTTGCGCTCGCACTGGGGTGTGGTGCTGTCTGTAGCGGCAGTGCCGTTCGGGCACAAGCA
This sequence comes from Amoebophrya sp. AT5.2, assembly GCA_005223375.1. Classification (NCBI taxonomy): domain Eukaryota; class Dinophyceae; order Syndiniales; family Amoebophryaceae; genus Amoebophrya; species Amoebophrya sp. AT5.2. The sequence continues at coordinate 9,183 of RXOD01006392.1, forward strand.
CACGGGCGGGCCGGTTGTCGTCATGGTAGCGGATACAACGCCGGGCTGCAGGGACTGCCCAGCAACAGCACTCGCAGTGCCATTGTTGGTGCCGTTGCCAGGTGTTGCACCTGCGGCGGTACCATTGCTGGCAGTTCCGTTGGCAGCTGGAGCCTGTCTATGCTTGAGGAGGGAAACAAAGTCATCGAGTGGGCCCCCTTCCCTTTTCTCCTGGAGAAACGACGGCGGGTCCACATGCGGATACGCAGCCGAACCGAAGTTCGGCAACCACCGGTGATGCTTAGTCCGGCTCTCCTCGTCGTGCTCTCCCACAGATCCGTCGGAGTGCAAGTAGTGTTTCCGCATGAAGTTTTCTCTGTTGCCGCTCTGCAGCATCTGGTGCCGATACTGCAAATTCCGCTTCTTTTGCCGCCGCGCCAGTGCTCGCAGGGATTTCTCGGTCTGTTTCTCCCGCATGACGTGCACGAGAGAGCTCGTCACTGGCGTCGCGGCACCTGCTCCCGCACCGTCCGCACCGGCGGCAGAAGTCGCCGCCATTCCCGGCACGCCGCCTACCTCCACTTTTTCGTCCCCCATATCGTCCCCCATTGCCACCGTATCCACTAGTTTCTGGACTTTCGCCGCGTCTGCCATGTCGATTTTCTGCTGCTTCAGGTCGTCCTTCATCCACAGATACAGGATCTTTTCCGCCGCGTCGGAAAAGCCCAGCCGCCGCTCGACGATCGACGCCCCGCCGGTCCCCGTGTACTCGAACGTGATTGCCCTTGACGGGAGCCCGACCACGAAGCTGCCGCTGTCCTGCCACTCGCCCCTACCCTTTGCCTCCAAGATGTACTGCGCCATCACCTTCTTCCACGACATCAGGGTCCCCGGAAGCTCGGAACGGAAGCAGATGCCCCACAGCACGCGCTGGCTGTTCATCTGCCGCTCGTATACGGTTCCTAGGGGCGGTCGCAGAACCTCCGTGACGTTCGGGAACGTGTTTCCGCCCAGCGTCATGTTTAGCGTCGCGAAGCTCCGCAGCAGCGCCTCCACGCGCCGCAACTCCAGCTGGCCGCCGCGAATCATGATCTCCACGTTCGCCTTCACGATGGTCGCCTGCGTCTCGGTATCCGGGTTGATCGCCTCCGCGTCCATGCCGCGAAAGTCGTAGTTCTCCACGTCCGTCTTCGCGTTCACGATCCGCACGTCCCGCTGTTCCAGGCCCAGCGCTTCCGTGAGGCGCTGCTGCTTTCCGTACAGGTAGGCGGGCAGGTTCAGCACGTTCAGCGGCAAGTCGCCTTAGAGGTACGGAAAATG
>RXOD01006393.1:0-10479 GCA_005223375.1 Amoebophrya sp. AT5.2
TACGGCCACGACGATGGTTACGGGTATGACGACCACGATGGGTACGGGCATGACGGGTACGACGATGAGGGGTATGGGGAGCATGATGATGGCCACTGGGACGACCCGCACGCGCACGAGGAGCCGGAGCACCACGAGCCGGCGCCGGCGCAGGGCGTGATGATTAAGGAGGGGATCAACCTATTTTCCTGGACATGCCTGGGGTAGTGGGAGTCTTCTTGTAGGGAGTTGGGTCCTTGGTCTCATCGGATGCGCCATGGGGTGGCCTGTCTACTGTTGTACTTCGTCTCGTATTTTGTCTCATACATTGTCCTGTATTTGGTCTCGTATTCGGTCAGATGGTGCTCCTTTCAGCTACCTACAGAGCATAGGCAGAACAAAACGACGGCCAGGATGCAGCATAGGTAAGAACGCGGCGCCGGTCCTGACCTTGAGTGGCCTGGTATTTTGTCTTATATTTCGTCTGGTATTTTTCGGTCTCGGCAAGAGGCGCATCATCTACCTGGCCGATAATGGGCGGCCGAAAATGGGTTTTTCACCCCTCTAAGATGAAGGGCATGGCCCCGGCGGGCTCGCACATCAAGATGACCTACACGGGGAAATCCACCACCTGGAAGGGAAAGAAGGGCAAGCAGGAATCCATGAACGCCACCAAGGCGCGTGGTACGCACAACTTCGCGATGACGCGCTAAAGCAATCCAGCATCGATACTATGAATAAACACATTCATAGCTATGTACTCAGGCCTATCATCTAGTTCATCTAGCGCCGAAAGCTGAGTGGTCCTCTCTGTTTCAAAAATCTTCTTCGTGTAAATGTACTAAAAGCCAATTTTATATTCTGCACCTGCACGGCGCACGTCTGAAGTGGACTGAAACTGAAACATTGCTAACAACTTTGTCTTACACTACATCACGGCTTTAGTTTTTTTTTTAACTTTTGCATTCATTTCTACCACACATCGTGACATACTAACTTCTGCTGAGGAGGTAGAAAAAAAAGAGGATCATGGGCTTGAGCTTCAGGATCTGTTTCGCTACTTCTAGTTGTACATTTAAATTTCTTAATCGTGCAACTACATACGCATATTATCATACGGGCAGACGATTTTTATTTGCCGTTCAATCATGATACTTTCTGAAACAAGATCAAGATGCAGTACGCTGTGCCCAGCTTCTTCTTGCAGTTGTTCTCGTGCGTCGCGCGTTAACGTTATGGCGCGAGGTTATACATAAAAAAATACGTCAGACCGAGAGAGTTGGCGCGGTCCGCCAACGCAGGTGCGAAAGAACGCGCAAATCGAAACCTCGCCTCGAAAAAATATCGCTGAGAGAAGAAAAACGCATTCTAGCCAGCGCGGCCCGCAAAAACGGAAACTGACCAGTTCTTGCAACTCGTACTACTTACTCACTGTACTAGAGTTAAACGCGACCTCTACCTGCTCTGCACGACAAGTCACCGTCACAATCTTTCTCCGGGGCACGGAAGCAACTCAATAAAAATGGACGCCGACGACTGCATTTTCGCCGGGGGCGGTGGTTCCGGCTATCTGCCCGCCAACGGCCGCGCGCCCCCGGGTGAGGACGTCATCAACCACAATGATCTGCTGCGGAACGGGATGAACAACGAGCTGCTCCTCCTCGAGGGTCGTCACGGCGGCAACAACGTTGCGCTGAGCCTCGGGCCCGCGGGGCGGCGCCGCGTCGCCGAGCAGAACACGGAGAGAAACCTGCTGCTAAACCGCAACCCCAATTTTAACCGCACGCTCGTGACCGACCCCAACGACCCTGTCCGGGGACAAGACCGTATTCGCGCTGAGCACGTCACCACCGGTCCGGAGGGGGCGGGTGACGTGGAAATGCTAGAAATCAGCGAGCAGGCAGGAGCGGTAGCGGTAGCCGCGGCTGCTGGAGGAGGTTCTTCCTCGTCTGCTGTCGGCGCGAGACTGACCGGTTCGGAGGAGTCGGAGGGCGACCCTCTGACTCTCCGAGGACTCCACTTTCTGGACCGCGTGCGGAACGCTTTGCCTCCCCACGTGCAGGCGAAGAACTACGACGACGAGACACTGCAGAACGCGTTGGACGACCTGCAGGAAAACGTCGAGTTGGACAGCGGGGAGGGCATGGCGGCCCTGGTGGAGGTGCTCGAGCGCATGGATATCTTCGGAGAGTGCGGATCGTTCGGGGGCCGACTGGAGGAGGAGGACGTGTGGTATGAAATTGTTGAAAACCAAAACTTAAAGCCGGTAGTGGAACAGGAGCAGGACCACTTCGTGGAGGTGCCGGAAGAAGAGGACGTCGTGATGGAGGAAGCGGGCCGCGTGGGAGGACCAACATTGGACGTGGTGAAGGCGGTGGAGGTGCACGAGGAGGTCCAGGTCGAGGTGAAGGCGGACGGTGGAGAGAAAAATGAGAAAACCAAAGATGGCGAGATGAAGGAAAACGACGGTCATCCGCGCCAGCAGAACCAGATCTTCGCAGCGGAATTCGACTTCGATGGCGAAAAAACTCCTACTTCCCGCGAGGTGGAACCGGCGAAGCAGGCAGTTTCGCTGCAGACGCCGTGCAAGAAGAACCAGCAGAAGCAGCTGGTCGACGGGAACAGCAACATGAAAATCGGATTTTCGGAATTTTCGGAAATGAGCACGAAGCTGCCTGCGTCGGCGCTGTTTTCGCAGTCAGAGGACCAGGAGTCCCAGGAGCAGTTGGGGGGAATCGAAATGAAGCTGCTGCCCACGAGCCTCAATCTGGAGGAGGCCTTGCAGCAGAGCGAGGTGGGCGAAGAAGTGAAACAAGTAGAGGAACAAGTTTTCAACGACGAGCAGCCGTCGCCGCCGCGCAAAATCGCGAAGATCGATTTGGATAGCGCGAAGGCGGTGGAGGAGAGCGTGAAGGTGAGCGAAAACGTCGAGAACAGCAACAATCTCGCTGACCTGCAGCCCGCCACCGCGCTCTCAAAGGCGTGGCACAGTGCGTCGGGAAAGCCGGCGCAAGTGGTCGCTGAGCAGCCGTTTGCGCCGGTCGCGCAGCCCAAGTCGTCTGCTACCGACGTCGAGATGGTCGTGAAAGACGATATCGTCCAAGAGCGGTCGGTGTCCAAAACCACGACGTTGTTGAAACTACCGGAAACTACCGTCGCGGATCTGAAGCCCGGCGTGGAGCTGGTGCCTCCGCAAGCTGCTGCTGTTGCTGCCGTGTTCTCGAAAACGACCGTCGGCGACCACCGCGAACGCGACGCCCTCCGCGCCCAGGGGTGGCTGAACCCGGACCTGGACAAACAGAACCTCCCGCAGGTCCTCGAGAAGGGCTCCCCCCTGAACCTCGCAGATTTGCATTTGTTCGACCGCGTGCTGCTGTCGGGTTGCGGTTTCCGCCACGGCCAGTTGGTGGAGCTGTTCGGGGAGGCGGGATCGGGGAAGACCGCGTTATTGGCTGATATCGCGGCGCAAGCAGTGAAGAACCAGTCGGACGTGCTGGACACAGGGGTTCACGGAGACAACATCGTGTACGTTTTTGATGGGAATTTAGGGAAGGGCTTTCTGAAGAGGCTGCAGTGTGCGCACGCGGGGTCGCTGTTCGGAAAAGTGAGGTACGGGGCGGTGCACACGGGGAAAGATGTCCTGGAAGGGATCACGTTTGCGCGGAAAGAGATGGAGGCGAAAAAACTGGTAGTGATTCTTCAACGCTGTAGTTTATGAGTTTTTGGAAGTTTTAGAGTTTGCGGTGAGCACCAAACGAAGTCGAATCTCTCAGATGAAGTAAAACATGACCTTCGCCCCCCATCTACATCGATCACAGCCCGCCCACCTCGCGCAGCACAAGGACGCCAACAAAGCCGGAGGCATCAAGAATGTCTCCCGCTTCCTCATCGTCGAGAACCTGATGGAGACGTTGAAGCGCGAGCCCCCGTTTCTTCCCGTCTCCGAAATCGTGAAGAAGCTGCAGAAACTCGCGGACGACTTTGGCCTGACCGTACTCATTTCGAACGGGGTCCGGACGGACTTGAAGATTGACAGCAACCTGATGACGAACAACATGGTCTCGCTCGGCGGCACGGTGCTGGCGTCGAGGGTGCACACGCAGCTGCAGCTGATGAAAAAGTCCCCAGATTTTGATTTTAGTTCCGGCGCAGTTGATGCGAGGGCGACCGTCACGGCACGCACGGTGGCAGTAGTGAAGAACGACCTGGGGGCGGCTGGCGATGGTGATGGGGAGGAGCTCGGAGGGGGGAAGTTGGGAATGCTCATCAGCGACAAGGGCGTGGAGTTTGCCACCTAACCATAGGTGGAGAAGTGGGAACGTCGGTAGAAGCTTACCGAAACTACCGAGACGCCGGATCGAGATACTTACTTATTATTTACTGGGTGGTGCTACGTTAACGTCGGCGTCGCACTCGGAGGAGGTGATCGGACTTCTGTTCCATTACTGATTTTTTTGGACAGACGGACCGCTTGAGCTTGTCGCGCACGCGGACGCGCTCTGCAAGAGTTATAATAATCGTCTACGCGGGCGCCGGGCGGCGAGCGGAGGGTCTGCAATTTCTGGGGAGACCATCTCATCGTGAACCTGCTCTTACGCCAGAACTAGTTTTTTTTGGCTCGTTGGAAAAGCCTTGAAAAATGTCTCCTAGTATGTGTTTCAGGAAGTTGTAGCTAGAAAGAGCATCTCGTCCATTAAGACCGATGCGTTGATGAGCACCAGCACAAAATAGGTATCTTTAAGATTTCAATATTAAAAGGAGCACTGTCGCTCTCGCACTGCCTCTGCCACTCGTTTACAATATGTTGTTGACCAATCTACTTTACCTGAACAATACACTTGCGTCTTCAAATGAAATTTTCAACACTTTACGACCACCTAGTTAAAGATACACTCAGAACTTGCAATCCATCGTTTCACACTATTCAAGAACCGCCTACTGCGCACGAACTTCTGCGCGCCACCGCCCTGAAGAGAGACTACAATATTCAGCCTACAAAAACGACAAGCTCTTGCTTTTAATTTTGATGAAAAAGTGGTCGATGAAGATAGAAGAACATGAACGCACGACCTACGCAGCTACTAGTCTTCTAAAGCAACAAGATTTGAATTGAGGCACCTTGCTATGCTTGTTCCTGTAATCCGACGCACTGCCACAGTCGTCCACATTCCAACTCGTGAATGTTGCGCAAATTCAAGAAACAAGTACTACCGCACCCGCTGCGAAAGCCATCTATCTATACTGGCAGTTGTTGAGATTTGATGATTTTTTTGGTCCTCCGAGTTGCTCTTTAGGACCTAGCAAGAGGAAGAGTAGGAACGCTGAAGACGCTGAGGCTGACCTTCTTGTCCTAGCTAGCTGTGCCGCTGGCGTCACCGGAACCGTACTTACTTGATGAATGTGAGAGACTCACACCTGGAAATCGAAGGAACCAGGTCGCGACCGCAACTGACGAGCGCCTTCTCTGGGTGACCAAAGGCGGGAGACTTGAGACCGGCTATGGTGCAACAGACACAGACGAGTCAAAATTAACAGTTTCAAGCTTGCTTGCGCAGAGCTTGGTCCGGTTTGTTTCGGACAACATTCTGTCGGAGCTACTCTGGGGCTTTTGTGGAGTCCCGGTGTGCTCAAGGTCGTGGTACAGCAGGGTTTATGGTGTTCTTCGGGTCTGTTGATAGTTTCGCCTCTACTTCTAGCTATTGAAACTGATCCGCTTAAGGATGAAGATCGACGGAGACCGAGACGGAGTCTGAAGTATCTCTCGTAACTGTCGTACACGTTCTCGTCTTTAAACTTTGATCTCCTCGGCCGTTTTCGCTTTGTAGTTCTAGTCGTGCTCCTGTGTAGTAGTTTCGCTATGTAGTTCTTGTAGTCAGAGGACCTGTACGTGGATGATGTCGAGGTAGGGGACCCGGGTGTAAGAACGCCATCGCGAACGAAACGCACCAGCAAAGGGAAAGAAAGGATGAATCAGCTTTCCTTTTTTTCGGATCTGGAGCGCGATTTCCATGCCTTGCTTGCCGAGACGACTTCGTCGTGGAAATCCTCGCTGAGTCAGAGCACGACGAAAACCCAGATCCAGCAGAGCCTAAAAGTCCTCCACGACGCGAAGAAGTCTTACGAGGCTGGAGCTGCTCCTGTTCCCGGAAATTATAACGTAGGGACGACCGCCACGACCAAGAATCTTCTTCCTCGCGGCTTCTCCGACGCCATCGTCCAGACGCTGGTGAAATGTTGCGAGGGCTCTCCTAAGCTCATCGAGGGCTCTCTCCGCATCTCCCTGAAGCTGGTGGAGTTCCAAGGCGGCGTTTGCTTTGATTCCAACGAAGAGACCTTGGTTGTTTTGATCAACATGCTTCGGGAGCAGGCAGTGGCGCACGGGAACAGTGTTGAGGGGATCGCGACGGGGATATTACAAGTCTTGCAAAGGATCGCGCACGTAAAACTCTGGCTCGGGAATGAACTGGTCGTGGAGCAGGTGCTGTTGGTGTTTTCGGTCCTGCTGGAGTTCACGGCGGAAAAGTTTATGAAGAGACCAGGTGGTAAGTGGGAGCTTGGTGGTGCACAGCGTGGCGCGTGTGGTCATGGAAAGCGGCCACGGACTACAGTGCTGACGAGGCCTGAAAGCAAGGCAAAAGAGGCCGCCGAGGGTGGCGATTCATCGGCTGCCGGCTATAGGCTGCAGGACTGCCTCGTCCAGGCTTTCTTCTTAGGACCACCAAGAAAGGCAAAGGGCGCCCCGAGGAGCCCAAAAAAAATTCACTTAAGTACCACTTAGTTACCCTCTTAACACCTGGTCCCGCCATAAATTTTCCGGTGGTGCACAGCGTGGCGCGGGGGAGCATACTGCAGCTGGCGGAGCAACTAGTGGAGATCTGCGCGAGTAGCAGTAGTAGTTGCGCGGGAGACGATGGTGCTGGAGGGGCAAGAAGTAGTAGTTCAACTACTGCGGCGGGCGCCGAGGTTTTTAACCCCGCCCCCCGGTCAAGCGGAATCGGGCCCCTGACCGCGACGACGGGGGACGCGTCAGCCCCTGTTTCGAGCTCGTCGGAGGTGGAGAGCACGAACGCGTCAGAAGTAGATCCGTCGTGCACCGGGGGCACGTCGAAAACGCATGCAAAACGCATGCCAGAATGGCTCGAGGAGATGGATTCGGGCATTGTCTTCGGCACGTCGCGTTTCCGCGACAATCTGAAGCCACGACTGCCCAGCACCGCGCCGCCGCAGATACGGCTCCTCTACCTGCTCGCGCAAGACGCCTGCGTTATGGCAGACAACGCGCAAAACCTCGTCGGGCGGGGCGGAAATACAACTACGCTGTCGGCGACGAAGGAGACCAGCGTGAAAAGCGTCGGAAATACGCTGGTCTCATTCATCACCGGCGGAAGCAGTTCGAGTAGCAGCAATTACCCGGCGAGCGGCAAGACAGACGGCGGTTCGTCATCTGGACCTCTTGGTGTCGGAGGTGGAGCAGGCGCAAGTTTAAGTGGTGGCTCTGCTGCGTCAAAAGTCGCGCAAACCGCTTCTGACCAGGTTGCCGACCAGTTCTACCAGCAAAGCACGAATTGCGGCTACTGGCTGTGCAACGTCCGTTGGCCGCGGCAGCTGTGCATCGACATCCTCCAGGCGGTGCTCGTTAAAGGAACTACTGCTGCTGCTACTGCGATTCCGGGAACGATTAAAAGTGGAGCTACTTCTTCTACGCCGTTGTTTTTGCAGCACGAGGAGCTTGGCTTTCTGTTGAAGATGTGGATTTGCCCAGTTCTGTTGAAGAACATGCTCCTGCTGGCCCCGGCGGAGCCACCTGACGACGGAAAGAGCATGAACAGCGCTGTTGTTCCCATGATTCCGGGTGGATCGGGAAGCGGCGGACGGGGAATCGTTTCCGGTTCCTCTTCGCCAGCCGTAATACTAGGGGGCCCAACACCACCGCACCCGCACAGCTTCGCAGGAGCCTCGTCTTCAGGAGGCTCGTCTTCGTCTTTTCGCGGCGGGGGCGGCGGCAATCGAGATCGGGGAAGCAAAAGTCGAAATCCTTATCCTACTTCCTCCTCGACAGATCCGCCACTGAACGCCGCCGCGGCGCAGACACTAAAGACCTGCTGCGACCTCGTCACAACCCTCGCGACGAACGTGCTGGTTCCGTTGAGTGAGGAATTGAGTCATTTGCTATCGCACGCGGCAGATGTCGTTGTATCTTCTTCGACCTCCACCGCATATAGTACTTCGACTCCTTCGGCGTCTTCAAACGCATCAACACTACCTGACGCGATACTCTCGGAGCACATTTTCCTCCCTCTTTTCAAAGACCCGAGCTTCCTGCTCCAAACAGCCTGCGTCAAGGAAAAATTGCGGTACTATCCGAGTTGTGCCACTTCGTCTTCTTCGTCCGGGCCTGGGATGATGTCGATGTTGAAAAAGTCCGACGATGTGCAGGCCTTCCTTCCTGCCTTCGTGGAGAAGCTGCATCGTGTAAAGAACGTATTGTACGGCGATGGCGTGATCGCGACGCTGTTGTTCACCGTCATCGCCACACTGTACGAAGCCATGGTAAACTCCGTCGCCGACGTCGCCGCGCGGAAAATGATTCCCTTTCGCTTTAGTACCCAGCAGAAGCTATGTCCTTCTGGATTGTCTTCTGGGGGAAGCGGTAGCCGAGAATCCACGACCACTGGCCAGAGGAGCCAACCGCAGCAGAACCACTTGAACGAGCTGCAGAGCCAAATCCTAAACTGTCTCACCACGATTTGGCCCGGGCTGGTTCAAGGCCTCGCGGCGCTGCTGTCGAGCAGGAATACGTATGACGAGCGGTTGGTGGCCTTGCACAATTTCGCGGTGAAGGACCAGTGGTTGAAGATTGAGAGGGCGGCAGCACTTGCGGAGAAACACATGATCGGAGCGGTCCAGTCCTCGTCCGCCGCAGGGGGCGCAGGAGGGTCGGCGAGCACGAGCAGTACCGCATCGGCTACCGCATCCACCTCTACTGGTGCTCCTACAAGTACCGGTAAAAATATTAAAAATCAAGCCCCGTCGTCCGGCGCAAACGCAGGACTCCCGTCTTCGTCTACGACGTCGTCGTCGCGAGAACCAGGTCCAGGAGAATCTACATCTAGTAATGAAAATGATATTAACCTTCAGCAGATGCCAAAAGCGCGGGTGAGCGGAACTGGGCCTTCGAGCGGGACCGTCGACCTGTCGACGATCCACGAGGCGGAGCGCATTATGAAAGTGAAGTCCGTCCATGTCATCCGAAAACCAAGCACAACACAGCTGTTGTGCTTGGTGGTCAGACCGCCACGAGCCTCATTGGAAGCTTTGTGCTCATTTTGGGCCTCCGGCGGGCACCGGAGGCATCCAAAAGCTGTGCTCTTTTGGATCCAGTTACGGATGGCGTTTAGGGTTCCGCAAAAGGGTCCGCTTTTGGCCGTGAAATCCGTCGTAAGCCCGGGCGAAGTGTCAAAAGTATCGCATAACACAGATACAAAGCGTGAAATCGGTCATCATGAGTCACGCGCTGTGCTTTTGGGACCCAAAGCTTCCACGAAAGCTTCCGTGAAAGCTGGCACGAAGCTCCCACCTGTTTTGTGCTTGGTTTTGGATGACATGGACGGATTTCACTTTCATACGCATGCGCTTTGTCCAAAAGCTGTTCAAGCACTTGGAGTTTCTGCTTGCTCTCTGCGGCTCTTTCTCCCTCCAAGACGGCCTTACCATGATGCTGAAGAAGACTGCGGAATCCTGCCTGGTGCACGAGTGGAAGCTCAGTGGCACCAGATCGTCGAATTTGCAGAACCAACAACTGCAGCAGCTGAATGCGTTTTTCGCGCAGATTGCGTTTGTGGACCGCATCAACATGCTGAAGATGAAGAAGCTCGTGGAATTGTCGCACGGCTTTGGGAGCTTATTCGAGGTGGAAAACTGGAAGACGTGGCTGACGAACGTTTTGAAAATCCACGCGGAGTTGAGTGTCAGCTGCAACGTGGACTCGCACGCGCTTTTTCGACGAATCGCGGCGGTGAAGGCAGGTACAAGGCTCTGTATTCGTGCTTGGTATAGCTCGTTCAGCCGCTCGCTTGGTTTGCGTTTGATGGTAGGTTGGCCGCCAAATCAAGATCAACAACATCGAATGTGGTTGTATGTAAAAATAAGCTGAACTACCTGAACCTCTATAGTTCTAGTACCAAGAAATAGAAAATCGGTCGTGGTCGAATATCAGTCGAATCGGAATCGTTTTCCATCGGCGCTAGGTGTCCGCTCTCTCCCCGACGCCGAGGATTACAAGCTTTCCGACGACGAGCAGCGGCAAAAGTCCGTCTTTCTCCACGAGCTGCGGCAGCACCGCAACGATTTTCTCCACGCGATTCATGCATTGTTCAACGAGGTCTCGGTGCGGTTGTCGGAGAAGAATTTGGCGCTCTTGGTGATTGCGCTTCTCGACCACATAATGGTGATCGTCGCGGAATTGGACGCGGCACCACCTATGAACCGTCCAGCTGCTAA